>WEIS01018498.1:0-22660 GCA_013389965.1 Todus mexicanus | reverse complement strand
TGGTGTTCAAGAAGGAAAGAGCTTGCCACTTCTTGCTATTAATGTAGGTCTTCTTCACAATCTCCAGATGAGTTTTTACTGCCTTTTTTTTTCTTCCTCGGTTCCCCAGAAGAAATCAAAATTCCCTGTGTGGTATTTCAGGTCCTTTCAGGCAGTGGCAGCAGCAGCAGGCTTGAAGAGTAAGTACTGTGTGTGAATGGCAAAAAAGAGAGAGAGGTTTTCAGACCACATTAGCTGCCACTGGCTGCAAGAGAGACCATCAAACTCCTGTCAGCCTCCTTAGATACCTCCTGAAGAGCTGGCAAACTAAGTTTATTGGATCCTCCTCTGGATTTTAGAGTAAAGGTAGGCAGGCATCCAGGGGGCAGGGGGAAATAGGAGGGCTTAAGGACAGAAAAGGAAGCCCAGCCTCTTGGAAAGAAGGAAAAAAACCCAACACACCCAACCCAGAAAAGAAAAGAAAGGGGGGGAAAAAAGCATTACCAAAAAAAATACTGTAAATGGAGAAAGCTGAATGAGGAGTGGGGGATTAAATTTAGCCCTCTGGTTTGGAAGCAAACTGGCTAGAGCACCACAAGTGGTTGGGAGACAAGAAATAGTTCATGTAATAAAATGAGAACGTGGTTTATGCAAACTAAAATAAGATGAAGCTAATTAAGGAACCTGAGCAAAGTATGTGTGCCTGCAATGCAGTCAATATCACTGCAGTCTGAGTAGAAATGAGCTGGCTTACTGGGAAGCCCAAAGAGAGCAGTAAATGGGAAAGTTTAGGAAACTCTCTTGCAGGGCTCTGCTGGCTGCTGCTGCAGAAGAGGCAGGTGATGGCAGTGAAGCTCACAGAGGGAGCGAAGGGATGCTCAGCATTAGGAAATGGAAAACACCTGGAGCACCAGTAACGGGTATAAAGGCAGAGAGAGAAGAGGCTGCTGGGAGTGAATTTGTTTAAAAACTGCTTGGGGGCAAACTGGGGAAAGATACAGAGCCTGGGAGCACTCTAAAACTTTGAGGAGGATCCCATAACTGAATCCTTGGCAGTTCTGGTGTTGTAAGAAAGTCTGAATAGACTGTAATGCATTATGGGGTTTTGGATTTTTTTTTTTGTCTTTCTGTGGGGTATGCTGGTACCTTTGAGTGGGAGATAAAGCTGTGTTTGAGGAGGAGGGAATGGGTCTGTTGCTGCAGGCCCGCACCTTGGCTTGTGAAGGTGCCAGATGGCAGCTGGGAGGGGGTTGGAAACTGCTGAGATTTTCACAGTTGAGAATACCTCTTCTGGTCGAAAACCCCATATACCTCAGTGGTGAAACCTTAGGGTGGTAGAGATCTTGGGTTTGAAGTTCCTCAGGCTTGCAAGAAAGCCCCAGCTCAGGATGAGACTGTCCCCAGTGTGATTCTGTTTTTTCGCCTCCTTGTTTATCACCATTTCAGCTACTAAGAGATCTGCCTCATTTCAAAGCTTGCTTCCTTGACTGTCTCACTTTAAACCTGAGGGCCATAATCCTTTTGCAGTGTTCATGCCCTCTTGTGAGAGCTGTGCATCCATCATCCTGACAGTTAATGCTCCCAGATCACAGAGCATGGAGACTTGCTTCTTCACATGAGTATCTTATTCCATCTTGGGGATTCAAGACCAAATCTGGGTTGTGAATCTTCTCTTGGGATCATTCCCCTTTTTTTCAGCCATGAAGCACTAGATATTAACTTAAAACTTCCAGGTGACCTTATGTTAAAAGCTGAAAGGGCAGTGAGGAAAAGCTTCAGAGCCAGTACATTTACAGCGCTATCTGAAACTCCCAGATGTTATTTCCCTCACCTTATGTGCCCTTCAGTGTGTAAGAGTGCTACCTGTCCATACCGAATTTAATTCCTCATCTGCTGAGGTCAAGCAGGGCCTCAGATCCATCCCAGGGCTACTTCCAGCTCCTGGGTGGGTTGGGATGGATAGAGTAGCAGAGGCTGTGCTGGAGCATTGCCTGCCTCCTCGCCTCACTGGCCAGACTGTGTCTGCACTGGATGGTTGTAGCAATGAGAGGAGACAGGCAAAACACAGTTCAGATGGGGCATGGCAGCCCATGCTTTAGGTAGGACTGGGTATTTTCAGCTGGGGTTACAAAGCACATAGACAGGAGCTATACTATGTGACCTGACTAATTTTGTTCAGATTCATGTACGTGAGAGACTATGAAACATCTTGTGTCTGACTGCAGCCCTTTCTCCTCGTAGCGTAAAGACGTTTCTGAGAAACGTATATGTTTAGTTGTTTTGCTGTGGAATAACTGAGCCCTGTGTACCCTCTGCTGCTACTGTGGTTTGGCGAAGAAAACCCCATCTAAACCTTTGGTAAGCTCAAGCCAGGGAACAGAGAAAATTCCACTTCAGAGCTGACCAGCTAGGAAAATGTGATGCTCCACACAAATTGGTTTCTTGGCAACTTCAGGAAAGGGGTAGAAACTACTCAGTACCTGCTGGCTGTCCCAGTTTTTTGTCTGCATCAGTAACGATTGGAAAAACAGCTAAATACGTTCAGAGAAATTGTGATTCATAAGCTGTTCTGGTGTTTGTTTGTTTTTTAAGTTGAGGAGAGGCCAGGTCAAAAAAAGTCACATAGATGGCTTTTGTTGTTTGTTTAAAGCAGGGAAGCAACAATCCAGTACTCTTTGAAATACAGGTAATGCAGTGCAGAAGTGCTTACAGTTATGTAGGATTTTTACATGGCATTATGAAGTTCAAAGGAGGCTTGTGTCTATTCCCAGTGAAGTTCTACCTTCAGGGAGTGCAAATATTTGAACTGAGAACAAACCCTGTGGCTAAGGAAGAGTGGATAATAGCTTTGCTGTGAAAGTTATTGAATATTGAGAATTTTCATTGTGGAAGCAGCCACTGAATGAAAATGGGCAGAAAAGAAAACAGTACTAGACAGAAAACCTTGTATCAGTTAAGGTGATAGTTGCTTGTAGTTTTCAAAAAGCAATGAAAACTTAGGTGGCTTTCCAGCTGAGAGAGAGGGGGAAAGAAAAAGAAATAGAACAAGTAGTAGAATAAAGATAAAAACCTCTGACTACTTTTAAAAATGGTGCAAATCAAACCACTCACTGTTGTGAACTACTGCTCCTTCCCTGCAACTACCAGGGTGGCTCTCAGCTCAAACCCTTATCTTACTCTCAGTGTGAAAAGGAGGGGTTTATGTCCCTAGAAGACTTTTCTAGAGTTGTGTCCCATTAAGAGCTAATTTGGCATTAGAAAAAAACCCAGCAGATGTGAGAAGGAGGTTTAAGATCCCACCTACTTCATTCAAAGGTGGCTGTGTGGGATGGTACACGATTTAAGTTTGCGACCCGTCTTCCAGCTGGTGGGGAAACTCCTGCACCAGAAGGAAATCCTCTAGAGCTTGTGCTGAGGCTGCATCAGCAAGGATTGCCTCTGGTATTTCACGGGCAAAAACGGAATAGCCATTGCCCAAGTGCTGCTATCAAGGTGCCTCAGTGTCAGCTTTGACCTTTACGCTTGGGTCCTGCACTTCTCCAAGCTGAGAGGCCAGGATAAGGAAAGCATGGTGTGATACAGAAGTGTCTGTGTCCCTGCATAGCCCATGTCACTGAGTCCTGAGGGAGGATTGTATGGTCTTACTTGGGTGTCACAATCGAGGGATGGGAAAAGACAGCGTTGAAACCCCTCTAGCTAATTATTAGAAGGGATCTAAATCCTCCCAGCAGAGGTTTTACTCACTAAGATGTTATCCTGAGGGGATTGAAAAGAAATGAGTCAGCATCTAGGGGTAAAAAGGACAGGGAGGAGCTTCACCCCCAAACACAGCACCTGTACTCCTTTGTTCCGGAAAGAATATCAGCCTTTTTTGGTGCAGGTGGGAAATTCACCCCATATTTAAAAAGCAAACCCTGTACACACAACTTCTAGCCCTTTTTGTACCCCTGATTGGAAAGGGTGTCCTTCCTGCCCTCCTGTACTGGACAATGTTCCAATTCAACCTGGAGTGACCAGGACACTCTGGCTCCCCCTGAACGAGCCACTTTCTGCTCACAGCGGCTGTCCCCACATTGGCAGACGTAAACAGCGGGACTCACCCCCACCCCGATATTGTGGTTTGTTCATCACCTGATAAAAATAGAAATCCAAGCTGGTGAGTGGGATGGTGCACACAGACTGGCGTTTGTTTGGCAACAGATTTTTTTTTTTAAAAAAAATGTTTTCTTTTTTTGTCATTTCTCCTGTCCTCAGTGTCTTTCCAATTGCTTAACGGGGCTGTATGGAGGGAGTGGGGATGAACACCTCTAGTCACGGATTTGGTATCTGGCAGCACAGACTTGCCTAGATGAGGTCACTTGTGCTCATTTTTGGTGTCCAGCATCTCATTTTAATCCTTGGATGGCCACAGGCAGGATGTGAAGGGAAGGTCTGGGATGAACAGGTTCCACTAGCTTAAACATTGTCAGTGCTAGGGCTTACACTGGAATTTGCACTGGGGCTTGCTACCCAGAGGGGATGACCCTGGGACTGCGCATCCTTCTGTGCTCATGGAGAGGACACCAGGGAAACTTCCTCGTGTGTTTGGCTGGGGGTTTTGGGGTGCAGGGAAGGACTGACACCTCCCTTTTGAGGGGAGTGGATACCAGTGAGGCTACAGACTGGAGTGGCAGGGCTGCATGGGGCTCTTAATCAGCTGACATGTGACTGCATGGCCCATCAAGCTCCATTTATGGTGCCCCCACCTCACAACAGGTGTGCTGTTCCTTCTGCAGCGCAGCTCCATGCTCAGGCTGTGCAGTAAATGTCCAGCCTTCCTGGCCATCTCTGGGTGATAGTGAAATGGCTCTTGTCCAGGAGGCACAGTGTGGACTGCTTCCTTGGCCAGTGCAGTTCTGTGTGCACCTCCCTGCCCATCCATGCTCCCCTTGCATACTACTTGTCTTCAAACACACTCTCCTCTCCTTTCTCCTTTTTCCCCTTTTACACACATGCATGCCCTCACCTTACCTTGCTAATCAGCTGCTCGAACTGAACCTAACTTTGTCCCCCTCCCAGCCTCCCTTGTGCAGACTTGCAGACTCAGCAAGGAAATGTGGGGGTGGGCACCACGCAGAATATTTATACAATGAATGAATGAAAACAGTGCTAATTTTATGTTCCTCCAAGCCTGGGATGGAGCAACACGGGAATACAGCACCTTTTGTATGGGCATAGGACATCTCCTCTGTTTGCTTTTCTCCCAGAATGCCCCTTCTCGCCCCGTGCAGTATAAACAGGTCGCTGTTGATCTTGGAAGCTGGTGGAGAGATTACGTCAAGCCGGCAGGTTTGCTGGGCTGGATATTTATGGTCTTGCACCCTTTTGCTTTGGCTGTAGAGGTGACGTAGTCTGTGCACACTCAGCCATGTGCTGGGCTCTGAAATAGGGTCGGCCGCCTCTCCTGGGCACCAGAGGGGAAGCCCGGAGGTCTCCCTGAGCCCAGTGGAACTGGCTGCTCAGGGGAAATTCAGCAGAGAGTTTCTCCTCTTGCTTTGTTTGCTCCTTTTGTTGAACAAGGTTTTTGTGGTGTTTGCTTTGTTCCAATTAAAGGCGTTCGCTTGTCTGAGCCCGGTGAGGAAGAGTCAGGGAGGGGATACAGGAGTGCAAAGAGCACGTAGTAAATAGTCTGGCAGCAGCTGTAGCTCAATCTGCCTGCTTCAAAAAGCTTTTCTTACCTCAGTGGGTTGTGTTAGGCTCTTTGGCTGCTTTGGAGGTGGGAGAGATCACTGGAGAGGCTTTTGACACAAGCATACCAATGCCTGTACACAAAGAAATAATTTAGCTGATTTGTTAGTGGTGAAAATGAAGCTCAAGCACCTGTGGAAAGGGCTGCTCAGCACCTCTGGATACTGCCTGTCCTCTGGCCAGTCTTGCTGAGAAACAGGAGGAATGAACCTGTGTATCTCAGGGCTGACAGGTGAATGAGGTGCTCCTCACCCAGAGTCACTTATTTCTGGAGAGGGAAAGGCTTCCTCCTAGGAGCTAGGAGGGACATCTTATGTATCTCCCACTGAGAAGGTCATAACCATTGTGCTGGCAGCTTGGAAGTCCTTGCAGAGGACTAGGCCAAGGCACTCTGTTGCAAAGAGCTTTTTGCTTTCCAGGAATCCTCCAGGCTGAACAGCTTCAGCTGATAAATAAGGGGATCTCAGACAGACTTGGCTTCATTGGCGTGCAACAGCCCAGAGGTCGTTTTTTAAACAAGAAGTCCAAGAACATTCACAGCAGGCAGTGGGCTTTTCTTACTCTAGTTAAATGAGGTTTCCGTGCATCCGCAGGAGGTGTACACTCATCCTTTGGAGGTTGGCCTTTTCTGTTATCCCATTAACACAAGAATCCCCTTGAGCCTTTTAACCCCCTCAGTCCTGTCTTGGAATATTCACTTCCCCTTTCCTGTTTAAATCTCAGTTCCTAATTGGCAAGTGAAACAGGTTTCATGCTGGTAAGCAAGATAATGTAAAAAAGTCGATCACAAAGCCAAAATCCCACTAAAAGCTCCACAATTCAACAGTAATATTTATATGGACCCACATATAGCAGATGTGGATTTAAGATCACTCCTGGATATTGTTATTTGCCACTGGCCCTCTTCCTGCTCAGATGGTCAAAGGTCAGTAGAAGACTTATATAAAAACAGAGTAGTGTAGGGGACTTATATAAAAAGAGAATAGTGTAGGGGGCTTCTCCAGGTGTGACACGTGGAGACTTTGATCCAACCCCAGGGCTGTCAGTGAGTTGGCAGCTTGTTCCTTCCACTTCTCTTATATTTATTATTAGTCTTTCTCTTCCTTGGTTTATTTACCTATGAAACCTCATCCTCTGGTTTCAGTGCTTCACTCCTTGTTTTTCAGTCTTCAGCAAATGCATCTTTTTGTTTGCTGCAGAAGAGAGGACATTTCTCTGTCTAGATTGTAGAGTGGGCAGGTGGAGCTGGAGTCTTAATTCAGAAAGCCCAGGAATATCCTCAGGGTTACTCCTAATAGAACACCTCACCTTCTTCTGCCACTGGAAAATAAAACCTGCCTCACCTTTTAACTCTGAGTACTCAGGGAGGAAAACCCTTCCATTAAAAAATCCATAGTTGGGGAGGAGGTTGTGACTCTTCCAGCACCAGAGTGACTCTGAGGAGCATCCAGAGTTAGAGATACTCATATGGTTCTCCATCACCAAACACACCTCCAGACAACCTCCTCCTTTTCTTTAGCTCCTTGCAGATGAGCCCTTCACCACATGTTGGTGTCCCTCTGTGCCCTTTGCTGCGTTTCTAGGCTGATGAGATTGATGACATGTTTGAGCCTGAGTTGAGGAATATGTGGTACGACTGGTAAGAAAAACTTGCCTTGGCTCTTGTGCTTGTTCTAGGAGAGAACATGTTGAACTGCCCTAGGTTTTTGCATCTGTGCTGGGATTAGATCCACACTCGCTGTGAGGTACCGGACCAAATAAGGATGCAGGGGAGAAGTCCTCAGGGCACCTTCCCAGCAGTCTGTATGCTTCTACTTCACTGATTGCTGTTTTTTTGCTTAAAAACTCAGCTGGGAGTGTGCTCAGAGCTCTTAACAGGTCTCTCTTTGACAACTTCTGAATCCTGGCATGTGTATTCTTTGTGAAACATCCCTCACTGGACTGTGAAGTGGTGTCTGTATCTCCAGCAACCATTTCTGTGGGATCTCCAGAGCTTCCTGGTGCCTGAAGCTGGGTAACGGTTGGACAGGTCCACTTGAGGAGTTGCTATAGTGGAGAAGAAAGCTAAAGACTAAAATCCAAATTCCCCCCTGTTCAACACAAATTCTGCAGATCAAGCGCTCCCTGAAAATGTTATTCCCCTGCTGGGATGCCGAGATCTCAGTGTCAATATTTGTAAAGTAGGAAGGGCCCTGCCAGCTGCAGCATTTCCAGAAACAAGCCTCTATTTGCAGGGCTGGGGCAGCTGCTCAGGGCTCAGCCTGGGACACCTGGGGCTGGGTCTGCTGCAGGATCCCCTAACTGGACCCGTGAAGTTGGGGCAGGTGAAGGTGGGATGGCTTTCCTCACAACCCTAAGCTGCCCCTTTGAGTTTTGGGTGTGATTTATGCTGTTTTTCAGAGAAGTACTCAGCAAACATTGCTTTGACGCTGTGATGTTTCTGATTCTGTAAAACGCATGAGAGAATTGGTGTTGATAGGGTGGTAGAGTTGCCTGAGGGTGCGGGGGAAGAGCCTTGATGTCTGCAAAGGAATAATGCTGCTCTGATGAGGTCACAGTGTCAAAACGTTGATTCCTCAGAGTGGCCGAGTTAATGGTGATGTGAATCTTACAGCCTTGAAATGGGTGAGAACAGGCAAAAAGCTGAGCCTTGACATCATGATGCTGATGGTAGGCTGCAAGAGTAGTGTCGCTGTCCCCAGGAGAGCACCAGCCACCTCAGAAAGAATGGGCCAGGACCCTTCAGATGAGTGACTAACAGGCCAGTTACGTAGTTACCAGCTCAAGACTAGCTGCTCCCATAGCATATGAGCTTGCCCTCTGTCCAATCTGTCTTTCTTCTTTGTGGTGTTTCAAATAAGTCCTAAATATGAGGATAATGTTCCCTTCAGTGGTAAGTGCATGATACTGGTTTAGGGAAAAAAAGATGTAAGAATACTTCCCTGTGTGGAAGGAGTGACAGCCATGCTTCATTTTGAAGGTCATTCACTTTCTGGTCCCTCTTTTCCCAAGCACTATTAGAGAAGGTCGGTTACATGGTCTGGATGGCAAACAAAAGCAAGAGCCACGGCAAGGGAAACTGGAACAGAGCAGCAACTGAGGGTTGTGCAGAGAGAAGTGATAAACCAGAGTAGAATTAAGTAGGCCAAGGAAACCCTTGCAGTAGGTAGCAAGGCCTGTGTGGACTTGTTGCGTAAAGTGGAGGNTTGCACAAACATTCCGTGATGGGTGATATAGCCCTGATGGTCTTCTGCCAGTAACAGGCATTGTGTTCCATCCTCTGCTGGGAACAGTTCACTGCTGTGCTATTAGGAAGCTGGTATCGCACCTGGCCCATCACATCAGTTTCAATACAACACTGATCACTGGGTCTCCACCCAGCCTCAGCATCTTTTCTGAACACTAGATGATTATCAGCAGTGATAGGTTTTGATGGCCTGTGCATTGCTGCTTCCCACAGGACTCTGGAGTGCTGGTGATGTGGTCCCAAGCAGGGCTGCTGTGAGCAGAGAGCCTTGGGCTGCAGGCAGAAGCGCACTGGGAAGGGCACAGGGTCCATAGGTCATGACTGAGATGTGTTGTCAGGGCTGTGTGCGCACCTGGGTCCTTCCCAGGGAAGGAGCAGCAAGGTGCTGAGATGCACTGCTGTGGGGAGGAGTTTAAACAGTCCTTTGCTTCATAAAAAGCTAAATTCCCTTTCTCTTCCTGGATACCGTGGATGCATCTTGGCCTTTGTGGGAATAAAGGACTGACTGACCCACCTCTGTCTTTAAAGTATCCCTGATTGCTGTGACCCTACCCCATACCCCTCCTTCCTTCAGAAACAGCCCTGGCATGGAGCACACAAGTTCAGCAGACAGCCTGTCCTTTGGCTTGGGACTGTTCAGACAGCAAAATAGCCTTTTGGGCCTTTGTGATTTGTTTTTACCTTTTCCTTTGTTGGGTCCTTTTACAGGAACCCAAAAGTAGCTGTTGTGAAAGGACAGCAGAGACTGTGTGAACCTTGGTTAACTTTTTTGAAGACCGTGAGACCTGCCAAACAGCCTGAGAGAAAGGATCTTACTGTGTTGATTTGTTTTCTTTGGTTTATGGGGGGAAAAAATATTTCACACATAATTAGAGCAGCCACAGAGAGATTGTATTAAAGGCACTTTACTGGAAATTTCAAGGGACAGAACAAGGGAAACCTGTGTTAACACTAGCAACCAGGAGAAGGACCTTGCCTGCAAAATGGTGGGGAAGGACAATGTGGAGTGTTCAAGCTGCAAGAAAGAAACCCTTCAGGAGGGCAGCATGTGCATCAGGGTCTGGGATTAAACTAAGCTACCATGGGCAATGATGCTCCTTGCTTTCCTCCTGTGAGTGATGCTGTTTGCCAACCTGGGTGGTCAGGTGTGGAGTGCATGGGTAAGATGCCCCTCCTATGGAGGGAGGAGAGTAAAGACCAAAACCCCGACTTACTCCGCAGTATCAAAACCCTTGGTGTCTCCTTTAGCTAAATCTATCCAATTTTAGCCCTCTGTCAGTGGGTAAAACTAAATGATCCTTCTGACTTGAAGATCTCTCCAACATACTATAAGAGCTCTTGCCTGCTTCTTCCATCTACTGATCCCACTCCACAGAGAACAGCATTCTTTTAATGCAAAAACTCCCAAGACAGATTCAAGTTGCTCAGCCCTGTCTATCCTCTAGTGACAAGTCCACTGTAGACCACTTTCTTTTGGGATGTTTCCATGAAACCCATCTCTGAGGGCTCTGCATCTCCTAGAGGTCTGAGTTCCCTGATGTATCTGTGTGTGTTTCCCTGGAAAAAGAGAGTTGTGTGAATAAGAAGGCATGACCTTATGTAGGTGTTTTGGCTTTGTGTTTGGGGTTTTTTTGCTGCTGTTGGGATTTTTGGGCTCAGTGAAATCCCTGAAAATTTATACCTTGAGTTTTTGTTTTACTCTAGTTTGAGAGAAACTGATAAGGACAGTAAGGGACTGACACGTCCATGAGACTCATGCTGCTAACTTCTCGCAGGGAACCTACTGTTGATCTATCTGAGCTCTCCACTCACGCTGAGATGTCAGTTGTGATGCACAGTATTCCTGCTTTAAAAGAGAGAAGTGAAGTGCACAGCCTTGCCCAGGGCCATGTTAAAAATCTCTGCATTATATGTATTTAGCTACCTACAACTAGCCCTACAGTGGAATGGTTCGCTTGCTCCCAAGTGGGAGAAGAAGCATTTAGATTCTTCTGCTTGCAAATCCTGCTCTTCCCTCTGAAAAGAAAGTGCTCACTGCTGGCTGGTTTGTCTTCCTTATTGTTGCTGCTTACTTAATTTTTAAAGCTTACATAATTCTGTGGCCAGCAGCGTCTTGGGTGTCTTACAAGAGCCACTCTTTCCCAGGTTATCTGAGGGCAACACCAGACCTGAACAGCAGCTCTTCAGAAGGCATGAATATACTGTGGCTATTTATTTTCCCCTGTGCTTAGGAGATGAGTGAAACATATTTGTGGTGGTTGCTATTAGACATTAGGGAGGAGTATTGCCTGGTGGTTAGCGTAGGGACTGGAAAGATACTTGGATTTAGGCAGGGCAAGCATGATCTGCCTGGTGAACCCCATTTGTCAGAGGTGAAAGTGATGCACTGGTACTGCTGAGTCTGAGAACGGACTTGAGCAGCACAACATGTGTCTAGTCTCCACTGGCTACTCAGTCATTGGGAATTAGACTAATTAGGATGAAAAGCTGGACATGACCCAGCTTGCAGGTCCATGTGCTCACAGCCCCAAAGGCCAATCATATCCTGGGTTGCATAAAAGCTGTGTGGCCAGTATGTTGAGGGAGGTAATTCTGTCCCTCTACTTTGCTCTGGTGCGACACACCCTCCCCTCTTTGCAGTGCTGGCTCTGGTTCTGGAGCCCTAAGCACAGCAAAGACACAAGCCTGTTGTAGCAGGTCTAGAGTAGGCCACAAAAATGATCAGAGGAGTGGAACAGCTCTGCTGTGAGGACAAGCTGAGAAATGGTAGATGCCCCATCCCTGGAAACATTCAAGGTCAGGCTGGATGGAGCTCTGGGCAACCTGCTCTAGTTGACGATGTTCCTGCTCATTGCAGGGATGTTGGACTAGATGACCTTTAAAGGTCTCTTCCGACTCAAAGCATTCTGTGATTCTATTTCTGCCCATTACTAAGCTATTACCTGAAACTCAGGATGCAGATTAATTGGGAAGCAGTACTGGGAGGCAGGGAAGGCTCTGGGACAGTGTTTACAGCACTTCTCTTTGGTACATGGGGAGGATGGCCAAGAATAACCCTCTGTTAGCCATTAGCAAGGTGAGCTGGTTGGATTTTTCCATTTGCCCTGTGTGTGGCTCTCATCTTTGTCCCCTGCTGCATGCCAGCCCTTGAAAAGCCACTGCCTCTGTCACCCCAAACAGGCTTCTCTATTCAACACTCCTCAGCTTGTGAGGAGGAGGCTGGTGTATGAGGAAGAACACCACGCATCCTCAGCTGCAGTGAGGTGCTTGGGTGGTGTCAGTGTCTTTGTTGCCACTCTTCCCTCATTTAAAGCCACACTGTTCACTTTCCACTCTGGAAGCAGAGACGGAGGGCTGGCAGGCACACTCGGGCTTGTGGAACCCTCAGGGTAGGAGACAAAAGATGGTGGATGGAAGTGGGGCTGATGGCAGAGCCAGCCTGATTGGCAAGCATTTTCTTTTGGTGAGTGTCTGAGCAGCACTGCTCCGTGCTCCCTTACCTGTTGCACTTATGCTGCTCTCCTCCCTGCCAGTTTTCCATGTCTGTTAGTGCTGAGGTTGGTTTGTGACATTTATTCTTTCTCTGCTGGGGTGGCTGAACAAGATACTAGTATGTCTGTGATTTAAGAAAGCCAGTGCTCCAGAGCCTTTTTCACAGCCATGCAGCATGTGGTACACCACACATAGAAGAGAGATTGCCACCAGAGCAAACCAGGGCAGCACAAGTGGTGGGAAAGGGACATCTAGAAGGAAAGCAGCCCAAAGCATGCTTTCTTCCCACTATCTGGGTTTGGTGCTGCTCCACATCCCAGCGGGCCACTCCACAAACCCCACAAACCACTGTACTGGTCTCAGGTGGCATTTCTACCTTTTCTAATACCTAGGCCAGGGTCATGATCTCTGCACCAGCAAAAGGCTGGTAGTCCCTGGGCACAAGCTCACTCAGAGAAAGAGTCCCTCGTGCTCCCTACCATTTATGTGAGTGGATGCTGAGAACATCATCTCCCTGCTGCTGGCCCTGCCAAGCTTACTTACTCTTGTTGTAGCTGACTCTCAAAACAAACTTAAGCTCCTTAATTTTATCTTGCTTGCATAATTGAATGAGAAAGGCAGCTTGAGCACAGGAAGAAAACTATCCCCTTGCTATATGACAAGGAGTTGCTCGAGGACCCCTTTGGAAACCCAGCTTTGAGCAGGAAGCTCACTTGAAAAACACTTAGCAAGTGAATATAAGCATACAAGGTGAAATAACAAATTAATTCTTTTGAATTCCCTCAAAGTAGAAAGCCTGGAGAGAACTGATGGGAAATTTCTGCTCCACGATCAACATCAGAGAGCCAGGATTGGAAAGGAGCTGAGAGTGATCGGGTGGATTGAGAATAAATGGTCACTTTTCAGCATAGCAAAAGAGAGATGACATGAGAGATTAATGAGGCTGGATGAAGAAGAGACTGGTCTGGTATAACAGCTGCAGGCTCTCCAAACAGCAATATATTTGCCTCCCACACCTGAATCTGACCTCCCCACAGAGCCTCAGCCTGTGCTGCAGCAAACTCCTGCTGAGCAAACTTCAGGACATGAAGATGGAGAAAGAGGTTTCCTTTCTAGGCACGACCACGAGCTGCAGGGGAACGAAGGAACTGGTTAAAGAGCTGAGACCTCAATGGGACGCTTGACATGGCTCAGAGCAGACTGACCTCAAACATACTCAGACATAATTTTCTGTCCTGGGGTAAGTCTTCTGAGAAGCTGCCAACCTGCTACAGCTGGAGACTCACGGATCTAAACTGCAGGGCCTTTGGCTGCCTCTGTATTTCATTTCACATGTTGGAGACCTCTGCATAAGCAACAACACACAGGGGGACCAACAAATGCCAGCAGATAGCAGGCATGAGGAAAAAAAAAAGATTTTCATATTTGTTGAGAGATGCATTTTCCCTCTCTGCATCAGTTGGAGAAGCACCTGCCTGGCCAAGTGTACATCTGGGATGAGGGACTGGAGGTGCAGCAGGCAGCAGAGTTTGGACATGTCTGTGTTACTGCACTCACACGTTAAATCAATGTGGCCCTTATCTGACAGGGGAGCACAGAGCAGGGCAAAAACCCAGACAGCAGCGATGTGAACCTGTGGGCTGTGTGGTGGGACATCTCTCCCAGTGACACCTTGGTGTGCTGGGAGCCTCCTGCTCCCCCCATGCCCCAGCTCACCAGGGATAACTGTGCCTTGCTGTGCTGCTGGCAGTGCAGACAAGTCCAAGAGCAGCCCCTTTATAGAAACTGATGAAAAACTGACTCAATGGCTTTAAAGGATGAGACCAAAGCTGGACACAGCCTCTGGGCCGAAAAGCAGTAATCTTGTTCCCAGTCCAGCGCTTAATTCACTAACCAAGCCACTTCAGGCTAATGAAATGCCCCTCTTTGAGGCCAAGGATTGCATTAGTGTCTCAGTAGAGAAGCCTGCTGAGCTATAATCAGGTGTAGAGAGGGATTATATTGAGGATATCTTTTCTCTAGGCCCTGATCCAGCTGCTAGGCATTCGTTCCAGCAACTGGTCATGAATCTTCCTAAAAATCATCGAGACTGATCTAATAGGTGTTTTCAACTGTTCTGTTTGGAGAGAGAGTTAAGTTCCTCATCTTCAGAAAAGTCAGGAACGGAAATTAAAGCAACAGGACCCTTGTGTGAAAATGGCCAAAGCTTCTGATGTTCTTAACCAGAACTCTACAGGGATCTTAGGGCAGTTTCCTTAAACAGTCTCTGTGTGGGGAAGGTAGCAGAGATATTATGGGGATGCAAGTAGTGGCCCTAACACAGCACTCATGGTTAGGCCTCGATGGTACCAATAAGGACATAAACCCAGGGTGCCTGCCAGTGATGGCAGGAGGGGTTTATTTAGAAAAACCTTAAGGTTCATCAGCAAGATAGCATGGGAGTGCCTGGAGATGGGTTTCTGTGTGCTAAACATAAATTCTGGGGACAGCGTGTGCCTGGGGTACAAGCTGGATTAGCGAGGATGCTCTGCCTCTTGGCCATGATTTTCTTTCAGGTCGTGGATAAAGAGGACAGGAATTTAACATACACTCTTGGTTTTAGTGGTAGCATAGATGGTATTGCAACCTTCAGGTAAAAAAGAGACCTGTGTTTAATTTAAAACAGTTTGTTAAGCCAGTGAGCAATTTGCATAACTCTGTGATTTGAGGAGGGAAGAGGCAGCTCTGGTCATCTTGTCCTGGCTGCCAGTGCCCTGGAGCTGATGACCACAGGCATCTGGCAGAGAACAGCAACTCAGGACCTGGACTTCTGGAAGAACTGGAAGTCCTGCAGCTCTCTGTGCATAGAGTGCCCTTGTTTAGTGAGGCTCAGAGAGGACCCTGCGCTTTGCTGCACACTTCCCAGCTTGGTTGGACAGCTGTTTGTTTAATCCCTGTCACCTTCCCTAAATCAGCAGGCTCCTGTGTCTGCTGCTTTTGTATTTTTTCACAGTAGAACTCAACAGATACCTGCTGTTGAATTCTTTAACTGAATTAAGTGGGAGTTAAACTGTTATCTGTTTGGTTTGAGTGCAGTCTTGCACATGGCCAGTGCAGAGAATTGGGCTATAGCCACCTACTGAGTCTCTGACACTGCTGCTCCTCCGAAGTCAGCAAAGCTGAAAGCTCTGGGTGGTGGTTGGAGGTATGAGGAGTGCTGCTTTCTAGTTCCTTCCCATGTTACCAAGCCACAGTGCACACACGAGGATCTGCAGAGACAAGGGCAGGCTCACTGATGGGACTGGGAGATACTGTAACTCCTGACTCAGGGCCACAGCTTGGCCCTGAGTGACTGTACCCCTCTAACCATGAATTTTCATGCTGGAAAAGAATAACACCAGGAACTTGACTGGCACCAAATGGCAAATCATTCGTAAATGATGCTAAGGATTGGTCTGAGTCAAATTGCAAGTTAAGTGCACATTACTTGATGGGAGATACCAATTTTAACACTGTCCCTGTGTGGGTTACCTACACCCTTGTGTGAGGGAGGATGCTCTCTCTCATACAGTGTTGACCTGTAACAGTTTCCTTCAGTTCCTTGCAGGGTGTGTGTGTGTGTGACTTTCACAGGCCCCAGGTCTCCCTGGTAGCTGTGGAGGCAAGGAAGGGATGGTTGTGGCATTAACTCACAGGAAAGTCATGAAGCTAAATGTTCTGGATGATGCTGTTTTGAGCAGAGAACAGTGGCAGTTTCAGGAACTCCTTTGGAATTAGATAATCTCTCATCCCACTTACCAGAGAGCTTGTGGGACCCATTTCAGCTTGGGAGAAATGGCCATAAATAATGAGCTGAGAGAGCTGATCCAGATCCAAAGCATTAAAACTCCAAAGACCCCCTCTAAGGATGTTAAAAAGCACGGAGCTAGTGCAGCTGCATTCACTACTGTGATTACCTGCAAATGAAGGCAGCAGCTCTGACTCATGTGCTTATGGAGGAGAATTATAAAAAGATCCGTATTCCCAATTACTCCCTGGGCTGGAGAGCAGGAGCTGGGAGATAATGGGCAAATCAGATTCAGAGGCGGAGGAAAGCTGTTTCTCTTCTTCTGCATGGCTGCACGAAGCCCACAAACACAGGATCTGAATTTTCTTATCTCTTACATAGCATCAGCTTTAGAAAATATGGGCATGCCTCCACCGCTGATATTCAGACACGTGTGCTGCCTTGGCACGCTTTCTGACACTGGGATGAGTCTTAACTAGGGGGCTGATCCACGCCACGCTGCAAACAGGGCTTAAGGCACTTGCTGCTGCTGGCTCAGGGGACACACTCTGAGCCCTAATCCTGAAAACCATCCTGAAGCTGCTCAGCTGCCGAGCTGGGGAAATGTTTTATGAATAAAGGCAAATGAAATTTGGTTTTGTATAATTTCCTCCAATTTCTTTCCTGCTCATTGACAGAGAGGAAATGCTTTTCACAAGCCAGCTGGTGACACTGCTTCATTATAAATGGCTCACCTCCCGTTTTTAAGTCGTGACTGCAAAATATTCAGGCAGCTCTCAGATCTGCCAGTCTGTTGTCTCTGGGGCATTTTTTGGTTCTTGGGCTTGGAGTTTGGTACGAGTTGCCTATAGATTTAACTCCTTTGTCTGGAGATAGGCTTGGAAATCCTGGGACTGTTCAAGAGACCCCTTGGTTGCTCTCCTTGGGTACCCCAGATCAGCTGTGGGAATAAGGCCAACTGAAGATCCTTTTCTAATGCCACCTTTGAAAGGATCAGGTCACTTGGTCTTGTCTCCCCTGCGCTCTCCCTGCAGTGTCCATGACCCCGCCGAGGCCTGTGCCCTCTGAAAGCATCACGCTCCCCACAGCCCAGTGTTAAATACCGCAGCACAGGAGTTTATGTGCGGGGTGTCTGCAGAGCTCCCCCCGGGAGGAGGAGGAGGAGGGCTGGGAATGAGCACTCCCTGGTACTTTTCCACCCTCCTCCTCACAGGCTGCTAGCTGCCTTGGTGGGAGCTGTTTGTGGGGCTGAAGCCAAGAAGTGTCCCATGACGTGGCAACCCCCCCATTTGCCAGGAACCACCTTTATGGCAGCAACAGCGGCGTTTTCCCCAGCCTCAGAGTCATCTTTATTTTCATTTCTCTCTCCCAGATAGACAGGGGAAGGAAGGCAGCCAGCAAGCTCACGGGGATGGAGATGTCAACTGCACAGAGAGAGGCAGGAATTTAGCAGGCCCTGGGCAAACCCAGCACTTCTGAGAGGCTGGCTGCCATTTGCACACCTTTGTGGATTCCAGCCCCTCAGAAAGTGTTACCAGGGTTTAACTCCTCCAGCACCAAGCAGCCGCAGGCAACTGTGGTCTTCTCCCTCTCTGCTTCCTTGATTCTTGTGACACAAGATTTTGCTTGTGATGGAAGATTTAGAAAGATGGTGAGCAAAGGAGAATGTTGGGAAGTTCCCCAGGAGCAGGGACAAGCTCTGTGTCTCATTTCTGAGCCTTTCCTGAGTGATTAGGTGGATTTCGGTCAGTGTTTGGTCAAAATCCAGAAGCAGTGTGTGTCTTTGGCAGTGTTTATTTAATGGGACACTCCAGTGCTGTAAGAATAATAGAGAAAAGTTATAAATTACTTGACAAAACAGAATTAAAATGAGATCCTGAGAAAGCACTTTATCCGTGAGACCTGGAGGTTTTTAGCCAAGTCCTAAGGACATTGATGACATTAAAGGTGGGTGTACTGATGCTTATGAAGTTTACCCCAGTCCTCTGCACTGTGTTGAGCACATGCCTTATGTCCAGTTTTGCAATGGCTTTTAGCATAGATGGCATCACAACCTCTACATGATGAGGAAGGGGAAGGAATCAGGACCAGGCTGCCAGAAGGGACACCCATTTCCTGGAGAAGGGCAAACCAACCAAACCACCAATGTCTCATTTTGCCAGAGCATGCCGACATCAGCTTAAGTACACATCACAAGTGTCAATAACAGGAAAAAAACAGCCAAAACCAGTCCCAGATGAAAAACCCCACCATGAACAACATAGAATTTTGTATCTGCCTGGCAGGTGTGATTTGGTGTTATTTTTAAAAAAACATGATGTTCCTTCACGTGGACAACAGAAAGCCATTTGAGAAAGCAGAACTCAGCCCAGCTCCAAGAAACCCTCTGGCCAGCATCCCTGTGAACTGGTCCCCTCCACTCGCCATATCCTGCGTCTTCCTGCGTCTGCATGTCACTTCGTCTCTGTTTCCATTTTCCCTCTCTTCACGACTCCAAACACTGCATGGTCTATGGCTCTGGCTGGAGAACAAATGAGGACCTGTGTATGCTCTGACCAGAGCCAATTGCTGTGTGTAAAGTGATTGAATACAAAAATTAAAAGTGAAACGGAGGTTGGGGTGAGGTGGCCAAAGCAAACACACGTAGCAAACGCAGATGGAGAAGAAAGGTTTGTAAGATCCCTAAACTGAGCAGCTCTCAGAGCGTTGTGATGGGTGCCAGGGAGAGAAATGTGGTCTGGTTTTGCTCCTGGGGGGCTGTTTTGCCAAGATCATCAGGACAAGGCCTGGTTACAGCATGGTGGGTAGCAGTCTCTTTGCTCCAGAGATGTTTTGGAGAGCTAAGCTGGGCTTTCTCAGCAAATAGGCCTTGGTGCCTTCAGGGGGAATAGTTGTCTACTGCACAGCCAACATGAGTACTGAGAGAGGAAAACAGCTTTTCTCTAGAGCAGTGGTCCTCTGTTTGGACATCAGCTATGTCCAAAAGCCATTTTTGGTAATATTTTCAGTCATGTGAGTTGGGTAATCCCACTTTTGATCCCAGTGACAATGTGCTTAAAATACCAGCAGCTGTGGGGTTTGACATTGCTTGGCTTGGTGATTTGGCAAAAGGATCAAGGTCACCCTATGTGCTCCAGAGGTTTCCATGTGCACCAGGTTCATTTTACCTTTGGGCATATTGATCAATGAGAAGTTTCTGTCCCACTTCTGCCCAGGCTGTACCTGCACTGATGAGCAGAGGGTATCTAATCCATGTTTATCAATCCAGCTCTTCCCTTGGAGCTATGAATGTCTTTAGTGACTCAATACATAGCCGAAACCAGCTTCGCAGCAATGATGGAGACATTGAAAGTGTGTTCATACATGCCTATAGATGACTGGAACAGAAGTGCAAACCTGTTGTGCAATGCAAATCAGCCACACAACAGTGACTAAGTAGAGCCACTCTGTCTTGTACCAGCTGCAGATCTGATTGCTAGGATACATTTAATATATCATAGAAGGCAAGGAATCTAGCTTCCAATAAAAGACCAAAACCACAAAACACCAAAACCAAAGAAATAGTACACCCAAGACTGAGGTTGCTCTGCATCCATGAGTTGAGTAAGATGGAGCTCATGCTGGTTTGGGCCTATTTTAGGAAGAAGGTGATGCCTCTGTCGAGCTGTAATGAGAAACATGCACCCTCCTGCGTAAATATCCATCAGGTAAAATAATGCGGAATCCAGCGTCACTTGGGAAGAACTGAAATTGTTAGAATAAAAGATCAGCATGGGATTCAAGTCACTCCTTGAAAGGAAACACGCTGGGGAATTTCTTTAGCAGATGGAAATTGTTATTCTTAAAGATAAAGATCATCTCTCCAAAAGAGGGTAAAAGACTTTTTTTTGGGTTTGTTTTTAGGTTTCAACATCATTAGTACAACCTGAAGATAGGATTTCTTTGTTTGTGGCTATCTCCTTCTCTCCTGGCTCAGCTTGTCCTATTATTTGTATAGACAGAGGGAATCTATCTAATCAGAAAAAGGCAGTGATGAGATTAAGCAAACAGGATGTTATTTTTGATTAAGATTTGCTAGGCACAACAACAAAATCCAGGATGGCAGTAGGAACGATTAGTCCTGAGCTTTCTGCAAGCTCTGAGAGGAAGCTGCCCCTTTCTCTCAGCCCTGGCTGCTGCTGCAGGGCTGTCAGGTACGCCTGGAAGCACCCTGCAACTGTGGAAATGTACAGCACAGCAAACAGCTATCTGCATTTCAATTTCATGATTTAGGAAAAAGAGAAAAAGGAAAGACATGTTTTCCCATGTAATCACTGAAGGCAGCAAAGACCTGTTCCATCTGCTACAGGGAAACCCACCTTTGTGTTTGTTTTCCATTTTGCACTTGCTGATAGCAAACCAGGTGCAAATGTGTTTCAGGAGCAAAAACCAAGGGCTGTCTATGTCGGTTTAGTGTTTTCTCAGAAATGGGGTCGTGGGAAGAAGGTGCTGCTTCCCCAGGCTTATGTGGATATACAGAATTCAGCCAGAGTTTGCATGGGCTGCAGCTCTGCTCATTGCTGCTTAAGTCTCTACTGCAACAATTAGCATCAAAAGAGGAAAGGAGAAGAAACAAAAGCCCAGGGGAGCATAGTCTAAATGAAAGAAGTGAAAATCTTAAGACAGGCCAAGAATGATTTTCCTCCTGCTGACAATCTGTTGTGCTCACTCTGGAGCAGGGAGCTGGCAGAGGGGCTGGAGCTGCGTTTGCATCGTCAAGTCTCCCTGAATGGCCCTTTTCAGCTTGCAGTTTGTGAAGAAAAGTGGGAAGGAGCCAAAACCAGGGTGGAGGAACATATAAATACTATGTGTAAGCAATGATGTTTTTTATTTGGAAGCAGACCCATATAGCTGAGATTCACCTTGGATAACTCGCAGTGGGGGTGGGAGAGCTCCTCCCATCTCCACCCACTCCCATGCAGTGAGTTTTAGGAGGTTCTGGCTATTTGCTGGCCTTTGGGAACTACCTGTGTAGTGCAGAGGTACAACTCAGAAACAGTGCCAACAGCTCCTATGGCTCCCAGTTGCTGGGTGGGTTTTGCCATCTCTAGATGTGGCAAACGCAATCCCATCTTCCTGTAGGTGAAGCTTCCAGGGAGACTTAATGAAATATATGATATGGGACTCGTGCACGGTAGCAAGAGCACCCAGCCAGGGAGCTGACACGCTGTTACTGAGATACTGTCATGCTAAGTGTAGCTTTGCTGCGAGTCCCTGCTGGGGATCTGCTCTAGTCTTGCAAGGAGGACAGCTTAATCTGGTGTTGCATGACTGGGGTAGACAGGAAGAAAAAAAGATAGACCTTCAGCCCCCACCATGCCTCTGGCTATTCTCTAGACGTTTCTTCCCAGAAAAATTGAGAGCAGAGTGTTTAGTTAGAAGAGATTCCAGTTTATATATTTATGCAGGATTTTCACGCTCAAGACAAGTGCTCCACAGAAAGTTAAGGGAAGTGCACAGGGAAGGGCAAACACAGTCAGTGTCCTGTGCTCAGTAGTAGCTGCCTTGGCATGGCGGGCATTGTGTGGTGGAGGAGCTGTGAAAGTGAGCTGGGATGTTTCCCTGTTGTCTTCTGGGTCCAAAATCCTGCAGAGCTTTGCCCTGTTTGGTGCGGGGCTGCTCTGAACACAACTGCGCAGTTGTCCCACGCAGCCAAGTAGGATGAGAAGGGAACAGGAGAAGCCAGCAGAGCTGGCATATTCACAAGAATTAGGGTGGGTTGGTTTTTTTTTAACTTTCCACCTGTGGAAAGGTCCATTCTTAATTCATTTGGGATGACAGGTATAATTTAAAAAGCAGCCTTGGAAGTTCAAGAATAGAAGAGACATTTTTCACGTGAAGTCAATATTTTGAGCTTGCTTTCCTGTAGCAAATATCTGAAGCTGGTGAAGGCAAAGGAAAGATTTTGTTTGTTTCTAAACTTTCTTGTTTGGACCAAGGGTCGTGTCTCAGCACGGACATCTGTAGTGGGGCGGTGTGAGTGGCTGTCCCTCAGCTCAATGGAAACTGGCTCCTTCAGCAGGGCAAAAGTGGGTAAAAAAGGGGAAAAAGGGTGGAGTGGGCTGATGTTATGCACTAGCAGATGGAGGAAAGGGAATAAACAGAAGCTGTTTGCTTTCCCTCACTGGGAGAGAGTAGCCGGGCAGGCAGGAAGTATGGGACAGGAGGGACAGGCAGGAAGGCTGGCAGATGGTCAGTCTCATGGTGGGGAGTGGGTGGTTTGTGCAACGGTTGTGTCAGGGGCTGTGTCAGGCACAGGATGGAGTTCCCGGTTTGCTCAGGAAGTCTGTGGTGTGTGTCTTCTTCCCATCTTCCCGTGCTTAAGTGACATATCCTGTTCATGATGCCAGCAGCTAAGAGATTTCACTCACCCTCCTGAAGCTGCTCCTCATAGAATCGTAGAACACCAG
>WEIS01018496.1:880-14411 GCA_013389965.1 Todus mexicanus | reverse complement strand
CTGGGATTCTGTGATCAGCAAGCACACAACCCATCCCTGCCCTTTAAGAAGCCCAGAGTAGTTTTCTCCCCCCTTGCATGCTCTGTCCCTTGTCTCATTGAGGTGCACAGTCATCTGGAGGACACAGCAAAGAAACCAAGCACAGTTCAGCTTCTAGTTATCCACTCCAACAGGCTTCACAGCAGGCACCTCCATGCTGTGGTCACACAAGGAGCAGGGAAGCTGAGGTCACATCTAGGCCTGTATTTCATGATGCTACAGTAGATTTCCTCTACTTAGAAAAAAACCCCCACAACCAGTACCCAGAAAGGTCCCGTGTGGCCTCTTCCCAAGCTTTTTCATAGTTTGCCTGCCTCCAGCCTATGCCATACAGGACAGGAGAGCAATTTCTATCATCTGAGCTCCAAAATACCAGGAGAAGAAAATCAAAGTTTGCTGAGAACTTCCAGAATCAGAAGCGAGGCATTTGGGGGTTAAAGGATTTTATGTTACCTGATGATGTCCTGGGTGAACATGCTGAGAAAATGGGAAGTTTGCCATTATCTGGATTGGGTTCCTGATTAATGAGAAACTGTGTAGAGCAATAAAGGCATTGTTAATTAAGAAAAAACGAGGGAGCTCAGGAGGTGTAAATCAGTAGGTATTGATTGCTAAAGTCTTCTCCTCCCCTCCTCTCCTGGTGCCCATATATCTGCTGCTTTCCCTCTTTGCTCTTGCCAGGCAGGGAAGGGCTGTGCTGGTGAAACAAAGACATCTGGAAAAATGAAATACTCTTTAAATGTATATTAGCCCATTGTGCCCTGGTCGACTGTAATTCAAAGAAATATGAATAAGGCTCCTTTGTTGATAAAAAGCTGGCTGCGAATCTGGGATTAATTTAGCAGCTCTTCTGCTGGCAGCGCTTACGGGGCCACAGTTTTCCTGCCTGATTTTTGTCTACACGGTCTCTGAATGTTTGCCACAGAGAGCTGGAGATGGGGGCCATCCTCCCCAGATGGGAAAGGCAGCAACAGGCAAAAATCCAAACTCTGTTGTAACCTTTTCTTGGTGTTTTTTTCTTTCCCCACTTCTCTGTGTCTGTTTTGCCTCATTATTCTAATGTCACCTCTTCTTTCTCTTTGTTTTTCACACCCATTTATTGCTATTTCTTGTGCTCTTGGACTTACTCTTTTCCCCAACCCTTCCCATTCCTCACCTGAATGTGTCTGCTGCGTTTTCACCATCCTTGGACAGCTGATGAGATGACGGTGGGGAAGGTCTATGCGGCACTGATGATATTTGACTTCTACAAGCAGAACAAGAACAGCAGGGAACAAGTTCAGCCACCTGGGGGCCTGTGCCAGGTACTCAGCCAAAAGGTCCTTCTCTGTCCTCTGTCTTGGGTCAGTCTCTCCTCCCCAGGAACAAATAACAGGACAAGAGGAAATGGCCTCAAGTTGCACCAGGGGAGGTTTAAGGTGGACATGAGGAAAAATGGCTTCCTCAAAAGGGTTCCCCAGGCCTGGTCCAGGTTGCCCAGGGCAGGGGTGAAATCCCCATGATCCCTGGAAGGGTTTCCAAGCCATGGAGGTGTGTTGAGGGACATGGGGCAGTGGTGCCCTGGCAGTGCTGGGTTAATGGTTGGACTTGATGATCCTGAAGGTCTCTTCCAACCAGAATAATTCTATGATCCCATGAATATCTGTTGATTTCAGGATGATCATCCAGCTGGTCTCCAGCACAACTTTGGCTTGTGCAAAGCTGAGAGCAGCAAGTGTCCTTCAGAGCCTCTCACAGCTATGGGAAGGCTGGGAGGTGCTTTCTGTTGGGCTGAGCTCTCACAGTGACAAAGTGGACATTTTATTAACTAGGCGAAACACTGCAGCCCATCCTCACCATGCACAGCTCTGACAACCTTTCCTTGTGCTTTGCAGCCTGGACCAGTGTCGCTCTTCCACCCCTTGAAGGCCACGTTGGAGCAAACCCAGCCCACCGCATTCAACAATGCAAAGGCGTTCCTCCGCCAGAAAAGCTCAGCCTCCCTCAACAACGGGGGCGCATTGTGAGTACGCCGTGACCTCCCCACCAAAGCTGTGACAGAGAGAAGGGGCAAACTGGGTGGAGGCATCAACCCCAACCACTGGTGGTTCAGTTGCCCTGGTGACACCAAGACCAGAAGCCCCTTCATGCCATAGCAGGGACAATTTTCCACCAGCGACTATCAAAATATCCCCGTGTGGCTCTGATTCCCACTGCTGTTTCAGGTGCAGTTGTACATGTGGTAGTAATGTTGGGTTCTCTGGAGCTGTATGTTTTCTTCATAGCGTCCTCTTAACCTTTTATTGGAGAGCTTTCCATTGTGGATAGATGTGAGTTTGCTTACAAGAATTTGGGATTGTTACAGAACAATCAAACTAGTCCCGACCCACCAACCACCACTGCAGTGAGTTCTTAGGAGTCAAAATATCCCTGGGAACAAACTCACGATAGTTGGTAACAGCAAAAGCTTCTTGAGACTTTCCAGGGTAGCATCCAGCTCTTTCTCTCTGGACAAAATAATACCTCCACAGAGAGGTAGCCCTTACCAAAGAGTTACAGTAACAGTGATCCCTAATCAATTTTCCATCAGGGCTGGGTCACGAGTGCTGTTTTTTAGTGATAAGCATGGAAAGCTTAAGAGTCCCAAATAATCTTGACGGGGAAACCAACATCACACTCAACAATGAAGCCTAGGACTACCTGTACATTCACTCAATGTCCTTCAGCATGGCCACAGATGTGTTTGACCAATGTCTTGCAGATTTAATTTGCTGGAGCTCCAAAACTCTTCTTCAGAACTTAAGCAGCAGGAGTTTTTTTCTTTAGTTACTCAGGAAAAAAATTAAAATGGGATGGTTGGTTTGATTTCCTTGTTGCTCCTGGGATCTTCAGGCTGCACAGGAGATGGCCCTGGTAAAGCCCAGGGGAGCTTACAGCTTCAACTGCAGCTGTGCCCATCCTGCAACTGGTTTCACAAGTGAAACCTTGAAGGGTATCCCAGTGGTTTACCTTCATCACGTAAGGCCAGCAAGATCTCCTTGCAAAAAGAGTTCATCTTTTTTCCTCTTTTCCTCCGGACAGGCCAGCCCCAGAGGGTGGGATCAAAGAGTCCAGTTCTTGGGGGACCCAACGCACCCAGGATGTGTTTTATGAAACCAGGACACCAGCTTTTGAACGAGGCCACTCAGAAGAAATCCCCATTGAACGGGTGAGCAAACAGGGCAAAGACCTGAAGACGGGGTGAGAGGCAGCAGATTTGAGAGATGCGGTAGATTTTTAGAAAACGTTCAAGCAAAAAACATGAAGACGGTGAGATGCGATAGACAGTAGATCTGACCCTTGAGACCCTTGAGACAAGACCCTTGTCTCCTACAGCCCCCAGTTGCTTGAACATTATGGAGAAACCCCAAATCTGGTAGCTTCTACAGTCGGATAGCTGCACCTGGACACACTGCTCATGGAATCGTGTATCTGCTGCTACAGGTCCTTAAGGTTGTCTCTTTCTAGTTGTCTCATTGTCCCAGTACCATTGTCATCAGAGTACAAACTCAGATGAGAGGTTTCACAGCTGGGACTCACTGCCCCACCATGGCTGGTGGAAGAGCTTGGCCCACTGGTGTCCTTACTGAAGACACGACTGTAGATAGAGTAACCTGGGCACTTCACAGCTCTTTACTCTCTTTCTCACACTAACATCTCTTCACAATTAAATCAAACTTAGCAGAAGCTTCCTTAGATGATGGCTTCAAAAGCGATATTCATGTTCTTGCTACCAAAACCATTTCTTGCTTTGATCAGGTGGTAGAAATGAGGGAAATCAGCCCCGCAGTTACCAATGGAGAGCACCAACCAGGCCTGGAGAGCCAAGGACGGGCGGCTTCTATGCCACGCCTGGCCGCTGAAACTCAGGTGAGTGAGGAACTGGTGGTGGCAAACTGAGAGTGGGTCAGGAATTCAATGTCTTTTCTCTGCTTGCCTTGCTATTGGAAGTTGCTTGTGAATAGTTGTTTTAGACAATGTTTGCTGAACCCGGAGACGAGTAGCCAGCCTTTGGGCTTGCGTGGCAGGTAGACACAGCACTGTCCCCAGTTTTACTCATCCCTGTATTGTGACTTTAGTTGGTGAAACATTGTTGAGGATTTCCCTCGTGTAACTTCTTGTGAAGAAATCTCGTCACTAGAGTTGACTTTCACAGCAGCTTGTGGACACTACTTAGTGCGTAGGATGTTGTGTTTTCCACAGATCGTTTTGGGGCATTTCACATGTTCGTTGCTAGCTTGTTGTCCCAGATGCTCTTCAGCCTCCATCCTGCCTCATGTGTTTCAGAACATCTCACCACTCACAGTCGTGTCTCTCTCATTCAAAGGGTCTGATTCATACGGCCAGGAGCGAGCAGCCCATGGCTGTGGGCTGGTTCTATTGCTCTTCATTCATAGGACAACAAGAAATGGCCTCAAGTTGCACCAGGGGAGGTTTGGATTGGACATTAGCAAAAATTTCTTCTCCAAAAGGGTTGTCAAGGCCTGGCCCAGGCTGCCCAGGGCAGTGGTGGAACCCTCATTCCTGGAGGGGTTTTAAAGCTGTGTAGATTTGGTGCTGAGGGACATGGGTTAGTGGTGCCCTGGCAGTGCTGGGGGAACGGTTGGACTTGATGGTCTTAAAAGTCTCTTCCCACCAAAATGATTCTGTGATTGTCTGTGGGCTGTTTCCATTGCTCTCCATGGCAGCAGAATATGTGCTGCACCCTAAACTGAAAGCCTGTGTCTTGCCTACACAGCAACAGCTCCAACAGACACAATCTCTGCACTCACATGCTCAGATCAACACTACCTACACTTCATGGGCTAGAAAACCTCCCAGCAGTCTCCAGAAACTGCGGCCTTTGTATGAGAGCCGGGATTCTCTGCACTATCAGCAATGCTACTCAACATGCTTAATGAAAGAAAGCGACCCCAAAGCAAAACCCATACTCCCTCCACTCCACTTCCCAGATTAAAGTTGGCCTTTATTCCCGATCTCAGGTAGCATCTCCCCTCCCAAGGCAGTGCGGTTGGCAGCAGCAATGCCAGCAGCATGAGCCTTGCCTTGAGAAACTCCTCTCTGCTGCAGACAGAGCTTTGTAGAAGCACGGTACGTGTCCAGAGAATCGTAGACTCACAGAATCATTTTGGTTGGAAAAGAGCGTTAAGATCATTGAGTCCACCCAGGAGGGTTCCCCAGAGCAGAGCTGCCCCTTGTCCAAGCTGCTTAACCTTGTCATGAATCAGGCCCAGAATATCCGAGTGGATCTAACCTCATTTAATAATACAATGTTTTGGTGGTTGTAGCTTCAGCTGAATAACTGACGGACTTTCTGTGTGTGTCTCCCCCCTCCACCCTCCCTCTCACGTGCTGCTTCTGCTCCCCCCCCTAAACTTTGAGTTCTTTCTAACTCTTATTTGCAACGTTTTCTGTTTCTGGATGTCTCCCTTTCTGTTTGCCTGTCATTCCTCTGTCTTTTTATGTTCTATCTTTTTAAAAAAAATAAAATCTTCCTACATTTTCAATCTCACCTCCCTCCCTCTTTGCTTTACTCCCCCTCCATCACCTCCCCTCCCTTGTCGTCATCGTGTCCGCTGCACATCTGCCGTGATGTCTGACAATGGCTGTACTGTGGGGCTGCTGCAAATAATGTCTCTCATCTTGTCCGAATTGTTTGCAGAGGAGCAAAGCACGGTCACCTGGGAGTTACCTAGCAGTATGTAGTTTGCACTCAGTTGTACCCTATTCAATTCATCTTAAGAAATAATCTAACCTTCCTTAACCCTTTTACTTTTCTCCCTCCCTGCTCCACCCCGTCTCATTTGGAGTCCAATGTTTGCACCTACACAGCTGCTCTCTCTTCCCACTTTGCTGCAGCGCCCTTGATCCCCAATTGCACGGCGCACGCTGCGATTGCGGGGATGGTTTGTTGGTTTGTTGGTTTGTTTTGCTTATTTATTTGGTTGGGGTTTCGTACGCCTCGTTGCACAGGAATTTAGCAAGTGTAGACACCCGCTTCGGTAATGCAGGAGCAATTAGTAACTCTCGGAAGGGTTATGGTAAAGCCTCCCGAGGCTGGTGGGGAGGCTGTGCGCGTCTTGTTAACGTAACGAGAGCATCGTCAGGATTTATGGCAAGGGTAATTCTTGCTTTGCTGCTTCCCATTAGTGTCAGTGAGGTCTTCTGTCCCTGGAAGAAGCTCAGATCAGGTCCGAAGCCCAAAGAGAAATGGTCATTTCTGATCAATTTTTAGGTGGTTTTTTCCTAGGAAATGTCTGTTGTTTCTTCCTGGCAGCTCCTACGGGGATTCTGGAAATCTGGATAAGTGATTTTAGTGGGAAGTGTTGTCATTTATTTTCCCATCAGACCGTCCAGTTCACAGATCTCTCTGCCTTCCTCCGTCTTCAGGCTCAACAGCCAGCAAGGGTGACAAACGTGAAGCTCCTCAGTATCGAAAATGTCCCTGCCTATGGCAGGGGGGTTGGAACTAGATGATCTTTAAGGTCCTTTCCAACCAGAACCATTCTATCATTTCTTGCCAGCACAGCAAAGGCCACAGGAGAGGATAAATGCATCCCAGCATGGTCCTGCTGACCATGGTGAAGGCTCTGCTGTTCTTCTCCACCCAACAGCATCTTCCTCATGCCTCCAACAAACCTTCCAGCTCAGGCACTCTGGGGGGAAGCACCAAAATTTGAGTAATGACCTAGCAAGAGAGAGAGAGAGAGCCCCAAATAAAAATTCAACCCAGACTGTACCTTTGCAGGCAAGATAATCCTGCTGGGAAGGAGAGTGGTTCTTTCCACTCAAATTAATGAGCAGAGCTGTGGAACAACTGGCTTTGCATTGTGTAAATACCACGGGGCAGCAGAGATCTGAGGTTTGGGATAAGCAAACAAAAAAGCATAGACAGTAAAAATAATACAGGGCTCTTTGGAAAGGTTACAGTGAGCAAAGTAAATGTTCCGCAAGAGCTGTCATTGGAGGCACATATTAGATTGTGAATTCAAACAAGGGTAAGAGCTGAGGGACCAGAGGACATCCTGAGCTCCATTAGGCTGAACCAGTGTGCTCTGAGGTCTTTCCTCTGCCACGCGACTTTGATGCAGTGGTAGACCCAGGGAAGCCTCCAAAGGATGGGTGGGTGGATGGATTGATGGGTGGATGGATGGATGGAGCCCTGTCTCCACCACAGAGCCAGCTAGAGGCCAGCAGAGTGAAAGAAAAGGACACGTGGGAATTGCCCTCATTTTCTGAGCTTTCTTCCCGGTGATTGGGCAGTAGGAAAAGGAAAGGCTGTGAAAATAACTGTCCTGCAATCACAGAATCACAGAACAATTAAGGCTGGAAAAGACCTCTGAGATCATCAAGTTCAGCCTATGAGTCCACTTGTCTTAGTGTCTGCAGAGCATCTCTGGAAGATTTTGAGCTTAAAGGGAGTGGAGCAGAGTCTGGAGCTGCCACTGGCACAGGGTCCAGCAATATCCATGGGGACATTGCTGAGGCACGTGGTTTAGTTAAGGTCTCGTCAGTGTTAGGTTAATGATTGGACAAGATGATCTTAAAGGTCTTTTCCAATCTAGGAAATATTGTGATTCTGTGATGGGAGGCTGTGTTGCTGTGCCCGGTGTCCAGATGTTTGGCCACAAATGATTTGAAAACAGCAATAGCAAACCCAGGCAGTCATGATTGCAGATGTCCTGGTAGGCTTGCGGGACAGGGGTGATATCCTGCTTGTCCAACCACAAGGGCTCAAAGACTGATGGTGGGAATATGAAGGTTTAAGTGTTTGATGGGATTCGTCTTCAACTTCAGGGAGACAGAAGAAATTTCTTGGTGGCTTGGCCTAAACCTCACCCACATATTTCTGATTTTTCTCCCTCCCTCCCCATGTGATGCCCAGCAACGCTTTCATGCTTTCCTCTTTGGAGCTGCTTTGGGATGATCATGTGCCCTGAAGCAGCTTTGGGTGAAACTAGTCTTGGAGAGTTATCGTTGTGAGGTGCTTGGCTACTGTGCTGCCCTTGCTAATGGACTGTTGACTCCTGTGATGCTGTGTTTGGTGTGAAGCGCTGCCCATCGCTCTGCGCCTGCGGTACCTGTGGATTGGCACTCTGCTAAAAAGTAAAGCCCATTTCAGCAAATGGAGATCACATTTGCTCCTCAAATTTAGCACTCGATCTACCATTCCACAAGTCCTTCTGCCCATTCCAGTTATAGCAAATTAACCATTTTTCTCCTTCCCCTCCTTGCCCCGTTTTCTTACCGTATAAACGCTCCCCATGTTGGGAACCAAGCAGCTGAGCACGGTGCAGCACCTGCCCTCACCCTGCTCCGTGTCCCTCTGTCTGCCTTGCAGCCCATCCCGGACACAAGCCCCATGAAACGCTCCGTCTCCACACTGGCCCCCCAGCGCCCTCACGCCATGCACCTCTACGAGTACTCCTTGGAGCGCATGCCGCCCGAGCAAGGCCATCACCACCATCACCACCGCTGCCACCGGCGGAAAGAGAAGAAGCAGAAGTCCTTGGACAGGTCCCATCACATGGCTGATGGAGAAGCTGGTAAGTGCTTTGCAAACAAGGGTTTGTCCGTTGTCCTCCTCTTTTCAGGACGCGTAGTAGCCGTTTGATGTGATTTGGGGTCCCATCTGCATGGAAAGACCTCCCTGCCCCATACTTGAGAGTTTCTCCTGTGTTGGCAACCCCCAACCGATGTTTTTCTTTCAGTGGCCCACTCTGGTGAGTCTTCTTCCAAGGACAAGAAGCAGGAGCGTGGCCGGTCCCAAGAGAGGAAGCAGCACTCCTCCTCCTCCTCCGAAAAGCAGCGCTTCTACTCCTGCGACCGCTATGGCAGCCGGGACCGCTCTCAGGCCAAATCTACCGATCAGAGCAGGCCCACCTCACCCAACGGAGGGCCAGAGCAAGGTCCACACAGACAGGTGAGGAGATACAGGGTGGGAAAAAGAGTCCTATGGTCTTTCAGGGATGTACACACCTTTATCATGTTTCGCTTAAAATAAAGGAGACAGAATGGGGAAGGAAGGCCAGGCAGGAGGAGATAAAACCATTGAGGTCCTGCTTGGTACTTCAAATCCAAAACAGAGATGGAATTATCCTTGATGTCTCTTTAGTAGCCACCTACAGAGAGAGTGACTCATCTCACAGAGCCCCCACTGCTAAAGAGACCCTTGCTCAGGGTTTCAGCAGAGCAGCCTGGGAGAGCCGAGAACTGGCAGCTCTTGATGCTGGTGGAGCAAGGGGATCTGAGCCAAGGCAGGCTGGTAGCATAGTGGGGGACCTGGGCAATGAAGCTGAATTGTCCCCCTGCCAGCTGTGTCTACCCAGCACCTGCTGCTGCCCCGAGCACAAACCTGTGGTGGTTTCCAAAGAAATCCTCGCCACCTCAGTACAAGCCAACGTAACACGGTGCAGGGACTCCAGGCAGCCAGAACTGGGACTCCAGCAGGGTTTGCTCAGATCAGCAGGGCTGTCCAACTGCTATTGCATGGGCTCCAGAGCTGTCCTGTCCTGTGGAACAGGTTAGGGCTCTGAAAATGGAAAAAAAAGTCCTTTTTTCTCTAGTGTCGAATCAATCAAACGTGCTCTCTAGCTGGGAGGAGAAATCATGGTGAGAGAGAGAGGGGATGTAGGAGAAGGCAGGACCTGCGTGGAAGAGGAGAGAGCTCAGCCCTGGGCCAGCGTGATCCCTGCAAATATCTCTGTGATCCGCAGGCACTCGGGACATGGGACATGGGACATGCTTTGCACGCTTGTTCTCAGCTGGGAGGAGTTGTAACATCTGTGCAAGGTCTGATGCACCCAGGGCTGTGCAGCCATAGCAAGAGGGAGCTGCAGCCCAGCAGCTCTTCCCCATTTCTGGTTGCTGCAGACCCCAGCTGGCCTTCATCTGATTCGTCAGATGAGTTTTTCTTTCCATCTCTTAGCTTCTCCCTCTGGTTTAAAAGGCAGGAAGACATCATTTTTAACATGATGCCTAATCCTCAGTTTACCAGAACTTTAAATATCACAGGTTTCAATTTAAAAAAATGAAACCATCCCATAGTTCATGGACACTCGGCATTAGAGCACCAGCTGCCTTTTATAAACCTGTTCCCCNAAGTAAAAATACACAGGAAAACCAAGCAATGAACATTTCGTTTTGGGTTAACTCACAAGGCTCTCTTTGATCCATGTAGAAATGTTACGTATCTGCTGTGAGTTATTTCATCGGTTCCTTTTCAGTGCAGGTGATTTGTTAAATGTAAGGGATGATGAATGTGGGAAAAGCATTTGGTAAAGTGAGATGAAACCTCTCGGAATTTCCAAATGTTTCAGCAGGAAGGAGCTTGTTGGACATTTTGAAAAAAGACCTGACCATTTTTTTTTTTACAATCACGACTATTTCCTGAATTGCAAAACACATTTTTAGACAGCTCAATACTTACCAAAGCAATTTAGTTCTGCTTTCTTCGAGGATTGGACTTTTAAAGTTCCCTTCCAACCAAACTCTTCTATGAATCTGGTTTAAGTATTGGGATTTTGAGGTGCTCAGCCTCAAGCCTTTGGCAAAAGCTGAGCATCTTCCCCTGGATGCTGGAACGTTGTAGGTCACTGGGTGTGGTGGTCACTATCTTCCTCATCACCACGGGGAGGCAGCTCAGCCAGGGGGAAGGTGCTTGGGATGTGAATATGTGTCTGCAGCAGAGAATAAGACTGAGATGTGGGGAAACCAAAGCACGGAGCGGGTGAAAATGAACAAAGAGAAAGGCAAAGACTCGCTTTCCAGGTTGTGAAAGGCGTGAGTCCTTGGCCCAGCAGCACGAGCAGCAAATGCTGTATCAGTCCCCAGGGCTTTGGGAGAGCAGGGGCTGCAGCGAGTGACACCCACACTGCTCCACACCCTCTTCTTCTGGTAGACATGGTGTGACTCATGGTAACGGTGGCTAAAGTAACCTCTACATCCTGCTGCTGGGCTAAAAACTGCGCCAGAGAACCCAGGCAGAGCAGAACAAACGTTGATTGATAGGCTGGCAAGCAACAGCTTGATGTTTTTCTAGGCAGGAAAAGCTGCTCTTTAAAAATTAAAGGTCTGGTCTCAAAATGTGAGGTCATGAAAGGCTGAGGGATTTGTAAAATGCACTCGCAAGGCTGTTCACTTGCTGCCCTGGAAGGATGTAAAGAGAAATGCCAAGACGAGGACATGTTCCGCTCACTCAGGGTGTCTCTTTAACTTACTGTAGCTTAGTTCACTCTCACATGTCACTGTTAGTAACCAGGAAGCTGCCAAGCTCTTCTCCTACCCAAAGATCAAATGTGGAATATTACAGAGGAGAAGGCAAACACATTTTTAAGCAACTTGTTAGTTAAAGCCTATCGAAAAAGCTTCTCGCATCTATTTAATCCAAACGCATTTTGCGCCCCTAATCACCAAAAATCAGCCTGCCCCCAAATCCTTCTTCAACACAGTCCAATTTTGACCACAGACATGATCCCAAACACCAGCGATTCACAACCCCCGGGTGAAGCGCTGCCAAAATCCGCCCCAAAGCAGAGTGTCCTTCTGCAAAATTACATTTGCAAAAAATAAACCCCCAAGCTGTAGGTGTTTGAGCTGCTCCCGTCTAGTCCAGGTAAGGCGCATGTCGAGCCTGTGTATGCTGTGGGTGCCTTCCCCCCGGACAGTGTCCCCTTCTGTCGGAGCCGTCTGCCAGTTTATGTCCTACTGATGCTCTGATCGTTTCTGTTCCTAATCTACCGCTCGCAGAACTTGAGTTCTCCAGCCCTTTACATCTCGTGTTGAATGACTTCTCGAGAACCTCCTCCCCCTAACTGTGCTTGTCTAAACTCTCTCTTTTTTGCTTTTCTTTCCTCTTGTGACTTGTCTCTCCCTTCTGTTGCTTCTCCTTCTGTTTTACACCTGCCTGCCTCTGTGTTTGTCTGGTGTTTCCCTTTTTTATTTTTTGATTTGCTTTGTTCCAATTTTTATGTAGGGCAGTGGTTCAGTTAATGGGAGCCCCTTGCTGTCGACATCTGGTGCTAGTACCCCATGCCGGGGTCGGAGGCAGCTCCCACAGACTCCACTGACCCCACGTCCCAGCATCACTTACAAGACCGCTAACTCCTCGCCCGTGCACTTCACCAGTTTCCAAACCGGCCTGCCCACTTTCTCCCCGGGACGCCTGAGCCGCGGCTTGTCCGAGCACAACGCGCTGCTGCGCGGGGACCAGCAGCCGCCCCCGCCGGCGGTCGCCCGCATCGGCTCCGACCCCTACTTGGGGCACCGCGATGACGTCGAAAGCCCCTACCGAGCCGTGCCGGAGGACACGCTCACCTTCGAGGAGGCGGTGGCCACCAACTCGGGACGGTCTTCAAGGACTTCTTACGTCTCCTCCTTGACCTCCCAGTCTCACCAAATCCGCAGGGTGCCCAACGGCTACCACTACACGCTGGGTCTCAACAAGGGCCCTGGCTCCAGCACCAGAGGACGTAGTTACTACCACGAAGCCGATGAGGATGACTGGTGCTAGCGGCACGGCAAAACCCTTCAAGGTGTGCGGGGTTCAAATCGATGAGTTTTATCATCTGGAAGCCTGTGCACTCCGACACGCGCGGTGCCCAGGGCTGGATGGGAGCCCTATGGGGCAGCCCCCATCATGAGAACTGCTCTGCCCCCAGGGCCGGAGTCACTCCTGCAGCCTCTCTCCTCTTTCTCTTGATTTTTTTTTTCCTTTTTCTTTTTTCTTTTTTTCTGTTTTTTTTAATTTTATTTCACACTAGACAAATGGAGGAAGGCTCCCTCCTTAGGGAGAGGGCAGCCAGGGGAGCACACGCCTCTCTCGCCCACCTCCCTACTGCCTTGTCTAGTTCAAAGACACGCACCAGATGCCAAATTCGCCACGCGCGCGAAGCCGAGCGGAGTCATCCTCACCTTCGACGGCGGGTAGGGCAGACGCAATCCTCGTCGAGATTGGCACAGTTTTGGTTGAGCTATTTCTTAATTTCTTGTTCTTTTATGATTTTTTTTTTCCTCCCCCCAGCCCCGGTCAGGGCAGGAATCGGGGGTTGCAAAGGGACACACACGAACAAAGCTCGCACCCGCGTTTTAGCTCGTTCACCGCTCCGAAGGAAGAGATCCACCCGAGAAAGTGGGAGAGGAGAAACATGGACCAGAACAAAGGACAGTCCACTGGGACTTGATGTTCAGCCACAGCAATCCTTTTCGGCGGAGCCGGTGCCACCCCCCTCCCCTGAGCTGGCCGAGCGCGCCGGCAGCCGGGACTCTGCTCGGACACGTGTGGATCTCTGAATTTCCTCACCACGTCGGGTCCTTCACACTGACACATGATAAAGCCACAAGAGAGCTACTTTGTAAGGACTGTTTCCTTGCTGCTGAGACTTTTTCTTTCCGTCCCTCCCTCCTGTCGACCGCAACACGCCCTCACTGTTTTGTCTTGTTTACAATATAAGCTTGATTTAGCAAAAAAAAAAAA
>WEIS01018495.1:365-18294 GCA_013389965.1 Todus mexicanus | reverse complement strand
GCAGTTTCCTGTCTGATGACTGTCTCCATGTTTCCATTTTCCATATTTCATGTAGCCATTATCTAGTTCATAGTATCTGCAGTAGGCTGCCGGATCTCTTCAGGAAGATGGGCAGAAAAATGTCACTTTTCCCTATGAGACTCTCACGGTTTCTGTCTTCCTTTATTTTTCCCAGTTAAAACCAGCAGTAGTTAAACATGAATAAGGTAATAGATCACTACCATTTTAATTTGCTCATTTATTTTCTCTATAATCTTTTAGATGCTTCTGTTGACTCAGATCGTAGACTAAATTATCCTAATTCATAAGCACATAAAAGTTTGAACTGTAATCTGTGTGAAAGGAACGGTGCTGTTTCCAGTTTTCAAATCAGTTCTGCAGTGCCGGGAACTTTTCACTGTCCCACTTGAATGTGTGTTGTATCTCCCCACAGCAGTTTTAAGACCCTAGAGTAAGGATTAGGTGATGGAGATCAGTAGGGGTGCTATGCATTCTGCCATTATCACCAGAAAAATATTAACCATCTAGTGTATACTCTGTTTATACCTGTTTTATCCACTGTTTTGATGTTCTTAAATGATAAAGGTATCAAGACCTGAGGTCAAAAAAAGAATTCAAACATCATTCTACCTAGTGGCTTTCTTAACCCTGTCAAAATGAGTGCTTGTCAAACAACGATTGCATGTTTCAGTAACATTTTATTTAGATGTCATTTTCTTTAATAGTAAGTGATGTTTTTGAAGTACTGAAAGTATTCCGCTCTCTTTTATGTTGCCAAGATATCAAAAGCAGTACTATGTTGAGAAAAAGATTGAATTGGGTCTCCCAAATACCGTATGAGTCAGCTATGTTAATAAATATTGGCATAAACAACAAGATTCCAAACATGAAACATGGGAAAAACTATTAGCTATTATACTGGTTTTGTCATGCTACAAGTGTACAAGCAGAACTGCTTTAAAGTCAGTATTAATAACCAATATTGGATCAAACAAAAGGTCAAAGCACATAAAATCTTACTTAAATTCCAGGGGTAAAGAAATATTGCTGGAAGTGTATGCAATAGCAGGTTCTTTTAAATGTTCAAATATGAATTGAAAAGTAATAGTAGATAAAGAGCAACCATAGCTCTACAATCATAGTATTAATGCCTCCTTTTTCATTGATAGCTTCAAAATAGCTTTGAAGTGTGATCCCAGGATTATCAGTGTATTTTACTGTGGAGGAATGAATGCAGAGTGGAGGAATTGTGCAGTGGCAGAAGTAGAATAGAACCTATATAGCTCTCTTGCATCCTGGAGTGGTATGTTATTCACTAGAAACCTTTTACCATGAGTGTCCTTTTTTGCTGGGGGCTCAAAAGGGCCAACTTTAAACTATGTGCATCTTCATTTCCCTTTTGTATTGGCTTTGGATAATGGGATATTTGTACTGTAGTTCTTTTGTTGCAAGAAAATAAATTCAAAATAAGTGTACACGTTAGAATCTGAGGAGTAGTAAACTGTAATGGTGGGGTAACAGATACTTAATTAAAATGGTAAATGATATTCCAAGTATGTCAGCAATCTGCTACTCAAGTTTTAAGCAATTGGCTAGTCATATGGATTCCAGTGGACACTGAAATAAAAGCATGTATTGTCAAACTGGATATGAACAGACTCCAATCTATTGTCACAAATAGTGCCTTTTTACCACTCAGATATGTCTCAAGCTTTTGTGCAAAGTGCTTTGCTCATATTTTGCCTTCTTGTAGCAATTGTATTTCCCAAGGAGAAATCCTGAATGGGAAAAGCAGAAACTTCTAGTTATGCTGTTAGTTCATTTGATAAAGGCAAAACTCATCTCCTCTTTGTGAAGGCGCTGAACAGCATTTTGGATGGTTGGATTTAACTGACAAATACATCCCAGGGCTGTACCCATCTTTTAACAGCTTTTTTTTAGCTTATGGCCTGGCCCAAGACCTGCCTTATTCCTGCAACTTGTGTGAAACCCTTGAGTCTGTGGTTTGGAGAAGTGGTTGGTTTTAGAGAACAAATCGTATGAAGAGAGGCTGAGGGAGCTGGGCATGTTTAGTTTGGAGAACAGGAGGCTGAGGGAGGACCTCTACAACTACCTGAAAGGTTGTAGAGAGATGGGTGTTGGCCTCTTCTCCTTAATAACTCATGACAGAACCAGAAGAAATGGCCTGAAGTTGCAGCAGGCGAGGTTTAGATTAGATATTAGGAAGAAATTCTTTACAAAAAGAGTGGTTAAGCACTGGAGCAGCCTTCCCAGGGAGGTGGTTGAGTCACCATCCCTGGAGTTATTTAAGAAATGTGTAGACATGGTGCTTCAGGACGTGCTCTAGAGGCTGGCATGTAGGGGGTTATTTTGTGTTTTTTGAACTTGTCTTTGATCAGGGTATTTAGGTTTTTGTTGTTGTGGGTATGGCTGGACTTTGTCATCTAGGGGTCCTTTCTGACCATGAATATTCTGTGATTCTGTGAAGTGCGTAGGGACCCCTCCAGTTTGGTGCATCTAGAGCTACATCTCGAGTCAGAGGTAGATTACCTGATATTTTTAGCAAAATCAGAATTTACTCCCTATTCCAGCACATCTGCCAGGGGAGCCTTGCTAGGGTTGAAAAGATGAGTGCCTGTGATCAGCGTTCTGCTCGTGTGTGCGCGCATATATATATATATCTGACCGAGCATACGCATATAGAAGATATTTTAGGGAGAGTTTTGACTCCCATCCTATTTTTGAAGAGCCTTACTTACCGGTGCGTTTAAATACCGCGTAACAGTGATAGCCTCAAAACTTCAAGGTTGCTTTATATACTGCGATGAGTCACTGATGCCGCTGGCAATAGAGAGGCAGCTCTCTGGCAGAACTGGAGACTGCGAGTGGGTGGCGAAGTGTTCTAAATACATCATACACAAACTTTCCGAATAAGTAGAAACGCAATTTCCCTAATTGAATACACTTTTATTCTCCCTATCCCCGGGACCGATGGGCTCCCTCTAGCGGGTTGTGTCAGCGTATGAGCGTTCCTGGCGGGCCGGCAGGGGATGGAGAAGATGGCTGACGGGCTGCAGCAGCCTCGCCCGCCGAGGGGTCTGCTCACGGACGAGTTCCGCAGCGCGCATCGTGCGCCCTGTCCCGCCCGGTCTGTCCGAGAGCAGCGGCCGTGGCGGGGCTCACTTCGCTACACGGCCGCGGGGGAGGCCCGGCCAGGCCAGGGGAGAGCAGGGCAGGGGAGGGCAGGGCAGGGCACTGCAGGACGCGGCCCGGCTCTCCCGCCGAGTGCCAGGGGCGGTCGGAGGGGCCTCCCCGGCTCTGGCAGCCGGGCCTCGGGCAGCGCTGCCCGCCTGGGCCCCGCGGCTGCCTCGGCCCCGCGGGGCACGAACCATAAGCGAGGGCCGGGGCCGGGGCTGCTCGGCCCCCGCCCGATAAAGCCCCATTTTGAAAGTCCGAAGCAGTGTTATGATGAGCACCGGGTATCATTAAAACCGGCACCGTCTGCGGGACGTCCCTGGCTCTTGCTTGGTTTAGAGGAAACATTTTGTTGTAGAAAAAGAAAGTGTCTGCTTTAGCTTTTATTCAGGTCCGTTTCATTCCTGGCTCTCTTAAAGGGAAGCTGGAGTCTGAGGTGCAAAGGGTGATGGGGACGTTGGTCCTTGCTATGTATTTCTAATTGCCTTAAACATTAGTTTGCTTAATATTTGTTTACGTTTCAGAGGTTTGGGGGCTTTTGTTTGTTTGTTGATTTGGTTTGGGTACTTTTGTGTGTGTTTTTGTGTTTGGGGTTTTCATTTTGTTTTCTGAGGGGATTTTAATAGGGTTTTTAATTATGCATCTGGGGCTAATTTGACCAGGTAGTGCCCTGCTAAAGGTTGCATTGCATGAAGAGTCTGTGCTTGTCATGCGAGGTATGTGTAAAACAAACGGTGGGTTAGTTCAAGGAGAAATGAATGGCTGGGCTCTAGAATGTGGAATCCTGCAGTTATCTTAGCTGCAGAAGTAATTAAATCTGATTTTATTTTTCTTCTCATTATGCTGGCACACAATGAAGAGCGAGAAAATGTCACTGAAACAATTAAAACTGGCAGTGAAAAATAAGAGCGGGTTCTTTTTTTTTTCCTCTCCCATACCTCCAGCATAGTTACATTTATAACCGAGTATGTGTCTCTTGTGGTCTCGATTACATCCTGTGTTTTTAGCTGGCAGCGTTTCCTCTGCAGAGGCCCTGTTCTGTATGCCAGCAGACATTTCTATGTATATTAAAAGAACAGAATCAAGATGAAATAGTAAATGAAACTATATCCCTCACCCCCCAATAACTTTTTAATACTAATACTTGGAACAGAACAACCAACTGTGTATCTATCATGTTTCTTTATGTAAAACTAGTGACTCTGCTAGCTTTGCATTGTCAAAGAAGACTGAGCAATTAATTTCAGTCATCAGATGTATTACACAGACCTTTCTCCCATTCTTTAATATTTAAATATTTGAAGACTGTTTCTTCAGAAACATTTTCTGGAAGTGGAGCTTGGCTTCTCCAAAGTATTCTGTGTTTCAGAATCACAATGCAAATCCTCACCTCCAGAAACGCCTCTTTTTTTCAGTTTGCATAGAAACATTTTTGGAACAGTGAACTCCCCTCACAGCTGTATCCAATCTTTAGTAAAATCACTTCCTGAAAAAAGTGAAATTAAACTTAATATACAAGCTTACTTGGAATACAATACCATGGAGTTAGGGAACTTTGTGATTATGAAACCGAATCAATTCACCCTGCTGAGGTAATTTATTGTAAATTGTACGCTATGGAAATCTTTAATCAATGTCAATGTTCTTAAAGCTAAAATTTATACATTTCAAATGCACCTTTTCTTTCCCCTCACCCAGAGAGTACATTAGTTTTGTTTTTGTCGGGTTTTTTTAAAAAGAAGAGTTTTCTACTGCGGTTGTGTGAGGTGGGAGAGGAGAGGAGTTAAGGCATGAGGAGTGGCACTCTTGCCAACCCTAAGTGTTTGTCATTGTAAATGCAGTCATACAAATCATGATATTAAAAAAAAAAAGTATTTAAAAGCTACATCGACATCCAGTTTTGTAAAAATAATAATAAAAAAATTGGGCTGTTCTGTTGAACACCGCAGTGTTACACAGAAGGGGTGGGAGGTAGTCTGTATTTTTTAAGTATTTTTTTAGATGAGATGTGAGATCCTGGATGTACAATACTGCGAGTCAAAGGTAGGAACTGAGCTAGTGTGCGTACTGGTAAGCGTCACTCTTGTGATATAGACTAAAACCATGGAATAACGCTCAGCTTGCAGCCAGGCTTATGCCATTGAAGCTAAAACACCTTGTGGTGGCTACACTGGTCAGGGTACGTGAGCTTCAAAACACAAAACAAAACCAAAAGTATGCATGTGTGGAAGGTGCGTGTTAGAATTGTTGACATGAGTCTGTCTTTCATCAGACTTCATGATCAGGGACTTCAGAATAAGACCAAAAAGAATAACACACCAAACCCAAATTGCTCAATTGTATTTGAATTTTAAATAGAAGAACATAATGTTTGAATCCTTACAGGAGCTGAGCAGCTGAGTCGGTCCTTGGGACACTCTGGTGAAGTCCTGCCTTCACTGGTACCTAATTCTGTATGTATGTATCTAAGGATCTAAATATATTTTGCATATATTTCTGTGTTCGGTAGCTTGGAAGCAAAATATAAAGGCAAAGATTCAAATGTGATTTTCTTACATTTGGGATGAGCGCCATAGCCACAGGTTAGAGTCTATTCCTCTTCTTGCTTAGTAGCATGTCATTATTTTACATAAAACTATGACCACGTTGATAGCAGAAATTGATAGTGATCCACTCCCAACTGCTTCAGGTAGCAGGCACTGGGATGGGATGCGAGTGCCAGCTCCAGGTTGAATTTGGGGCTTTTGTTTCCACTAGGCTGGAAACGTGTTTCTTCTGCAGCTCCTTGCATGTATGATTCTCTTCTGCAGCATGTGTGGTTTCTCTTCCCTTTCCCTTCACTCATGGCATGAGTAACCTAAGGGCCTACCTTGGAGCAGGAAATTCCAGGAGGGGGAAGGCCACCTACTATGTGCTACAATAGCCAGCCAAGTGACTGACAGACACTTCTCATGCTGTCAGCTTTAAAGAGAAACACTCTTTTCAGCAAGTTTCTCTTTAAAACCAAGTTTCACTTCCTTATTTAGCGGGAGTAAACACAGAAAAAGTAATCTGAAATATCGTAAAATGCTCTAAATTCTAAAAAAAGTTAAATTTTCTGTAGGCACTGACCTTTTGACTGTATGTAGCTCACAAAACATGCAAAATTTCTCCGATGTGGCATATTGTGGATTCTGGGGAGTAAAAAAGGAAAATATTTTAACTCTTAACCCCTATGTTCATATGCACAACATTTCGTATTTGATATACTTGCTATTTTTATGATTCATCTCTCAGAGGAAGTTAATTATCTAGTGTGAAGCGATGGGGTTCTCCTATTGCTTTTTGTGCTACGTTACTTTATTTTTTGATTATCTGTATTTTCCTGTGGAAAGGTGTAAATTGCAGTAATGCAACAGACTGCTTGTTGCAGTAAAAATATACAAAGATATATACAGTAGAAGTTTTCTTTTAATGCAAATAAAAGTAATTGCTTTCACCCCCCTTGAGCTCAGTTCTGGCGCTTAGAGAAGCAGAGTGTGCCATAGGGCTTTGGCTGCTTTATGGTTGGAGCACCATATTTTATTTTACTTTCTTGTAAAATATGGATTGTATATTCATCTGTTGGATGATAAAGCCCTCTTGGGAACAAAATCAGTTTCTTTCTTAGCATCATTTCTCTGTATTTTATTCAAATTCGTACAACTAAAATTAAAATTCTCCCCACCCCAACCATTTTTTTTCCTTTTTACTGCCGACAAAAGAACTGAGCATTTTTTCCATTCCTTGTCCAAATTGTTAAGATGCCCCTGAGGACCTTTGTTTACAGTGTCTTCTCATTCTTTTTTTCCTTGACATCCCCCCCTCCCTCCAGCAGCGAGACACTAATTAAAGAGAGGACACGGTGACCCTGGGTTGTTTAGAAGTCACAGGGGAGGGGTGGTGGCACAATGACAAAACCATCCCTGCAGGAAGTAATCAGGCTGGAGACCCAGCACAATGCTCACTTCCATCACCTGAAAAACCCTTTCAGTTTGGAGATTCAGCCCAGAAGCAGATTTATTTTCCCTTTAATAAAGTATCTTCATTACAAACAAAGCCTCAGTATCTCTGTGTGTCAGTCTGTTTGTTTAACAGGGTTATTACACAAGTACTGCTTTTTCTTAAACAATTACTGAAAAATATTTCTCTTAACAGAGTTTGTAAAGTAAAAGCAGTGTTAATAATAGCGTGTTACTGAGTATCACCTACATTTGTCTTTAATTTCAAGGGAAAAGTAATCAGCATGATATCATCCAGCAGGATTAAAGTCTTATCTAGTATATATGAATTTCGCAATATTATTGTGGCTATTATTACTTAATTAGTAACTCATGGATACTTACAGTGCTTTACAAGCACCTAGCGACAGAGGAATTCAGGATTAATTTCAAATTAGACTTTGTAAACTGGACCAAAAGCCATCACTTTGGCTTTACACCTGTGAAAATAAGATTTCTGTTTACGCCATCTCCGCTGCAGGGCATTTCCAGCGCAAGGTAAAGGCCAGGTCCTGCCGCCCGTGCTGGGGCACCGCTGACTCCCGTGCCACAGCCTGCTGCTGGCACAGCCAGCGAGGCTCTGTTGATATGTTAGTGCAGCCAATTAGATAAATCAGCAGGCTCTGGCCCTAGCACTCCATCTTCAGTGTTATCTGTACAGTTTTATCTTGTACTCATAAAAGAATCCAGCTGATTTCAGTAGCTATCCACTTGGGCTGGCCTGCGTAAATCAGATTGCAGTGTTGAAGTTAGCAACGTGATACCTGCCGTTCCTGTTGAATACATGGGAAAGAAATTCCAACTGTCTGGGAGCTGGATCAAGCTGCAGACAACATGCATTTTAAAATGCATAATTAAGGGATTTTTGATTTTTATCTTGATTTTTTTTTTTTTTTAGCAATTAAGAATAAAATCAGCTAGGAGAAACATTTAGAAGAGCTCTCTCAGGCAGAGGAGAGAACACCCTTGTGTCTTACTCCGCAGCCTGAATGAATCATTACCTTCTTAAAAATAAGCTCTTAAATCTGAGGTTTTGTCTGGAGGTTGGGGGGTTTTTTAGTTTTTTTGTTTGGGTTGGGTTGTTTGTTTTGGTTTGGTTTATTTCTGATTGTTTCTTTGTTTTTAATTCCTGGAGGTATGGTGATAGCTGGAAAAATTGCTAAATTCAGTATGCCTGTTTCACTGAGTATCAATCTGTGCAAGTAGGTTTACAATTACTGATTAAACATTGTCACTTCAGCCCAATTTAGAGTCTAAGTGTAACTTAAGTATGGTAGACACAGACCCATTGGATCAGTCCATTCCATATATCTAACATACCTTTCACTTTCATTGTTAAGAGGTATAAAATATATGACTAAAAAGTGTATGTGTATTGTGGATTATTTTTGCAAAATCTTTGATTATACCAATCAAAAATATCCTTATCAAACTTCAGGGTTTATGTAAGAGGATCTGTGTGCTAGACAGCAAGCACCAGAATTTTGATAGCATGTGTTCAGTAAACTTTTTTTACTTTTATTTTTAAATGACCTAGTGATCCCTCAAAAAATAAGGTGCTGTGAGTTTTAATCAGCTAGTGGCCTTACGTCTTCAGGAAGATGCTGTTCCCTAGCACCCTGAGCAAGCCGGAAAAGCAGATCATGTCCTTGCCTGCAGTGACTCTGTGACCTCTTCATACCTACCCAGAGCCTGAGCAGTCTGTGTAACTAGAGATCTGCAAAGTTATTGCTGTCTGGGCAACAGAAAAGAGCTAATAGCATCAAAATCTAATACTGTGGTCTTGTGATCATTAGTGCCAGATCTGCGTCCTGTGGGACTGCTTGGCTGTGCAGACATGATCCAGATCAGGTTTGAGCACGCATGAGCTGCATTGCTGCTGCTGAGGCAGAGTGCACAGTGCAGGGTGTACGATTGTAGAGGTGGAGCAGTACCTGCAGCCCACCAGGAGCTCCTGGTATAGCCTTCCTGTGCTAGTGCCTGCTTTCTCCACTAAATGAAGGCAGTGTATCACCAGGTCCTGAGCTAAGCAAGGTTTATGATGCCACTAAGAGAGTGGACTCCCTGTCTCTGGTGCAGTGGATGCTTCCCTGGGTTGAGCACTGGTGACCAGTGTCCTCTGAGGCATTGGCTTTTTGGGTGTTCGCGTCACTTGTAGGAGGCAAAGATAGGCATGAACGCAGAGGCTGAGCAAGGGTAAGAGCCTGCTTAAAATGAAAATGCCAACATTTTGGGCAGCACTGGGGACTGCGATGTTGGAGTAGAAAGGAACCAAAAAGGGATTTAAAAATGCCTCTGTGGGTAATCTTCAGATACAGAGCAGTACAGATGTTTGAGACCGTGATGAGGCCTACGTACCACTGGACTAAAATTGTAACCTTTCAAAAATTTGGAAAAAAAAAAAAAGACAATTTGGTTTTTAAATAACTTTTACCAAGGAGAGCCCCTTTGTGCTGCATCACATCCTGTAGCTAGTACAGCTTTGATCCAGTACAGAGTTTCCTAAAACTTTGGGAATCACAGTATAATTGATTCAGACCAAAAAGTATCAGCCAGTGTTCTTGACATCACTGTTGGTTCTTGCACTGCCCATTTGACTGGATTGTTATTGTTCAGATTCCTTTCTGGTTTTGTAATGACTGTATTTCACATTAAAGTTCAATGCTTTAATTAAGGAAATGACTGAATAGGAAGTTACTGTAACCATGATTTCAGCTTTTAAAGAAAGATTTGCCGTACTTGTGTGGAAACTCGTGAATTTAAGTTTTTTGTTAAACGTTCAACGTCTCCACTTTGTTTTTTAAACCACTGATATTCAAATGGATAAATCACGCTATTTTCCTTCTCTTTGTGGAGCTTTACTAGTTTGTTTCCAAGCATATGGTGTATTGCAGTGTCTTTCCCTTAAGTATGGTTTTAAACAAAGATTATTTAATTTGCAAGTTTAATTGAGATCTGAGGCAAAACTAAGGACATTCGATGTTTGTAAGCATCTCTTGAAATGAAAATATTTTTTATGCTGTTACGTAAACCCCTGAGTAGCTGCTTGCTTTCAGTTTTGAGTGTGGTAAGGGCTCTGCAGTCAGACTGCATCTCGGCATTGCTGTTCCCTCAGCAGTTGGGTGGGATTTAGAAGTTCCTGCCTCTGTGCCTGGATCTAACCAAGCCTGTTACACATTACAGCTGCTCTTTACATCAGAACTGGGATATCAACATGTTAGGAAAAATATATATGTAAATCTGTAGTTTTAAACTGTATTAGTTTACTTCTATACTTCATAGCTCACCTGCATGAACAGTAGATTCAGTCCAGCTAAGGAGTGTGGTAACATCTGCTGCTCCGAAGCAGGGAAGAGGAGGCTGACATGGATGTGGAGGGCACATACAGTGTCGGGAGAGACATCTCTTAAATCTGTTCCAATACAAAAGGAGTGGCAAGGTCTCAGTGAAAAAAAGAAAAAAAAAGAAAAAAAAAAGAAAAAGCAGCTCACATCTAGTTACTATAACAAGTAGCTGCTCTGCCAAATGGTGTGTTTATTAGTTTGATCAGCCACCAAATAATTACAGTGGTACAGTAAATAGCATTAAGTACTATGCGTCATCTGAAGCCTGGAGTTTCTCAGCATGAAAAGGCATGACTTTTTTTTTTTTCAGTATGTTTACTTCATTGTTTACATTTCTTGAAAGGAGCGAGGAGCAGTCTAGAAGTCCAGCAAAAGCCAAGATCTGTACATAGGTATCATAAAATAATTTCCATTGTAGGGTGAGCTGCCTAGCAGGCAATTGACACTGACAATCAAAAAGTAACTGGTAGTTAATGAGAGGCACACTGCCTGCATGTTTTAACACTTTAACAAAGGAGTTCTAGCACAGTTTTGATTCAATTCTTGAATTTTGTCAGCCAAACATAATAGAAAATCAGTAATTAGTCAATTTTAAGAATTTAAACCAACTGTAGCTGAGGAATCTATAATGTAGTTTGAAAGGGAATGTATTATTTTAAATGGAAATGTTATGGTAATACATTCTAGAATTAACCTTTTAGTTAATTTAAAACCGCCTTTTGTTTTGTTAAAAAAAAGGAAAGGTTGTCTACATTGGTGACATTTCAAAGACTTAACGTGATTTTTTTAAAGGAAGAGAAACAGCTTTTTTGTATTCTACAATGACACTAGTAAAAACCACAGTAAGGAAGCTCAACTTGTTCTGTGTGGTTCTGCTCAAGTCGGTTTGTGGTCAGATTTTATGTGTTTTGATACAACATATGCAATTTATTGTTTAATTTTTTTTTTTTAAGTGAAGATTCAGATTGAACTTTATTTGCAGTTTTAAACATTAATATCACAAAGTTATAGCTTCTCCTGTTTTTCTTTTCTATTCTGTGAGTAAGAATAGTTTGGTCAAATCTGCTGGTGTAGCCAATGCATAGCCCACTGAATATAGTCACCAAGGGATTAATGCAGCTCTCTTGCTTTTTTTCACTCTGGCCTAGTTCCTGCAAAATCATGTGCCTACATGATTTACTCACATGAACTGTCATATTGTATGTTGTTGCTAGGAAAAAGGGTTTATTCTTTCTCAAGTTACCAAATACTCAAGTAGATAGAAAAAAATACCCTAAAGACCTAGTAAAGTAAAGTTGGTAGTTTTCACAGGTTTTAGCGACTAGTGTCAGGAGTCTGCAGTTGAAATTAGTATTACAACGTAAGGATTTTTCTTTGCTCATTCCTTTTGTCAGTACATTTGCAGTTGATTTAAGAATGCGCCTTTTTCTCCAAGTAATGTCCCTAGATTGCATACACCCAAGTGCAGAAGCGAATGCGTATGCTTAAATGGTCTGAGGCAGTGTTGGGAACAACCCTTCTGTGGAATGAAGTAGCAGCTTTAGTGGAAATACAGTGATCAGGGGGATTAAAATGGAAGTATTTAGGTATATTTAGATTTCCCACTTTCTTTTCATGTATTTTAAATGGTGTCTGTAATTCTGATAAAAATCTGGAGTTGTGAAACAGTGGGCTCTACTCGGAAAACAATCTGAAATTTCTTGGATACAAAATGTATTTTTTCACTTTGTGCAGAATGTGATTTATATAACATCTCAGCTGACATGATCTGACATGTTTTTGTGAATTCCTTTGCAAGGCAAAAATGCCTCTAGTTGCAATTTATAGTAATGAGACTGTCTGCTGGAAAGTAACTGATTACAATGAAGGTATAAGAAGCAAGCATGTTTGCCTTTCCAAGCCATTAACCTCTCCTCGCTTCTGGAGTACCCAAGCCTGTGTTCTGCAGCAATGTTATCTTCAGGTCTTCAAAAATCCATCTGTTTGTCCAAATCTAATTATTTCTGTGTTTTACCAAATATTATTGGGTGGTATTTTGAACTGGAGTTCAGCCAATCAGATTAAATAATATATCAGGCAGATGACTGTGAAAAATATAACAAAGTTCCATCTATAATTATGTAAACACAGATTCACGTGGAAACTTTTCAATGATTTTTAAAATAGTAAAGTAAATTGTGTCTTAGGGTCAAAAGCAATAACATGATAGCACCCAATAACATGATAGCGTTTACTATGTACTTCTGGGTTACTTTAGGGGACAACTGGGTCAGGTCCTGAAGTGGACAAGCATTTATTTGGTAATTTTGATGGATAGGCAGCAAAAACCTGATGTGCGTGCAAGGGCATATGTTCACAGAGATTTCTGTTAAAATACTATAGGGAAAATTATCCAAATTTGCTTCCCGATAAAAGCAGATCATCTGTTTCCTCCAAGTAAGTAGTCCTAGAAGGTTCCCATAACCATTTGCTGAAATCCCTTTTGCTTAAGAGCCCTGTTCAGCAGGCACTGCTGGGAATTTTGCTCTGCTCAGAAATAAGTGCAGTGAGGTGTACTGCAAGCACTGAAACACTGTGAAGCTCCGGTCCCTGGGGAGCTTAGCGCAAAATTCTTTTTGAAGATCCCAGAGTGGAGAAAATCTTGGCTATGCAGAGCCTCTGACAGAAGCTGCAATAGTGGAAGATAGGGGAAGGAGTTGCCAAGGCAGTGAAGAACTTCAAAGAATGCTGGAACTAGGGGCGAAAGTTCAACCTAATTCTTGTGTTATCCGAACTCGCTCACCCAACTCTGTTGCAGTGCATCTGCACAAAATGGCTGGGGACTGGTTGTTGCAATAACCTCATTTTTCTGGAATCTGACTGGAAATGTATGGTTAGAAAAAAATCGTCACCAGTGAAAAATGTTCTAATTAAAATTCTGTGATGGAGCCCTGGACCAAGAGAAACCACCTAGCCAGCAGCACCTCCTCCCATGGGGGGACGCACAGCTTCCCTACCTTGCCTTCTCCCAGCTGCGTGCTCCTGCCAGTTAACTTGTGATGGCCTTGTTAGACATCTCAGTGACACAATGCAACTCCCTGTCATGGCAAAAAGAAAAGCGGAAAGATTTCTGCTGGGCTAGTGAGTTGATTCAGCAAGCAAAAGAAACAGAGGATCTAGCAAAGGGCTCAAAACTATAAAGCTCAGAGCAGGAACCAGGAAAGGAGCAGAAGATTTCCTTCCTTTCAGCATCCCTGAGCGGTTAAATGTACTCAGTAGATGACAAAAGTACAGTGTAAGTGCTTTAATTCTGGATGATATCTGGGACCTGTTGGTAAAGCTCCAGGCCAGGATTTTATTCCAGCTTTTATCTGTGATTTATGTGCGTTGATTCTGGCAAATAGATCTGTGAAATATGGTTGTGCAGTATCTGATAGATACTTTGAATCCACCTCAAGCAAATGTGTTGAAAACAACTTCAAGAATCTATTTACCTAAAAAAAAAAAGAAAAAAGAAAACTTAATTATGATGCAATGAAATATTTTCCCACCATGATTTGTGCAGCTGCCAGCCCATGACACTTAGTATAGAACAATTAGTAAATAACTATGAATTACTCCCTGACATAAATTGTCCTAGCCATCCTGATTAATTTAACTGATTACCAAACATAAATATTCAGATCATCCCTGCATTTAAAATTACAGGAACTGAAATCATGAAGGTGAAGACACAGACTTGGGATAGCAATGAAATCTGTTGCTAGTTTAGCTTAGAGTGTAAGTGGCAAAACCCCCCATGTTTGCAGCCAGTGGGTGTGCGGTGTGTCAGAAAATGGCTTGGGTATTCTGCTCCTGCTTTTCACCTGTCTGTGGTGCATAATCCAAATCCTATAGCTTTAGGTATAGAATCCTATTGCCCTTCAGGGAGGGGCTGCAGCAGCAGGAGCTACACCTTCTTTCACACCCAAGAGTGGGCTCCATGAGTTACAGACAACCAGAAGGCACAAGGAACCTTCCACTGCAGGTGCTGAGTGCCTTGCTGGTGGAGGTCTCTCATTGTCATGACCACCAGCCAGGTGACATTTATGAGCACTGAGTTTGCACAGGAGAAAGAATTCTCTTATTCTGAAAATGTATCTGTTAATCAATTTGTTCTGTATTATGTTGATGTTACGTAAGTGCTGCAAATGTAACAAGTATGCAATTTGAAAACTTGGAGGAGTAGAGTATGCATTTTTAGGGGAAAAAACCTGTTTATAGCTTCTTTGACAGATGGAAACTCATAATGCCTGTCAGAGATATAAGCTACACCAGGTACTTCAGGAACTATTCTATCAAGGTTTATGTGGATGCTTTTATTTTAAAGGTATTGAAAAGGAGGTAAGATTCAGACTCATTATTGATTATTTGCTTAACTTCTGCCGCATGATACTGTTTCTTCCCTTTGTACTCCAAATTAGGTCATTGTAACCAGATTGTGTATTATAAGCAAATGTCTTTTTGTGTATATGTGTTTATAAAACAAACTTGGAGGTTAAAGGCTATGATTTTGAAAGAGATAAAATTTATATGCCCCTTTGAAATATATATATGAAAATCAGTTTCTTACACTCCAACTGGGATGATGTAAATGGACACCAGAGAGCTGGGACAGTGTTGTCAGTGTACTCAGGGGAGTTTGAGCACTGTAAAGACATTTGCAGGTCAGAAATGAGGTTAATTGACAGGGATGTGTGTGAGGACAGGAAAAATTTGCACAGTGCTTGTCAGCAGGTAGAGCTGTCAGTTCTTCACTTGACCAGTAGTATTTGTCGAACAAACACAACAGGACTTTGTTCCAGGGAAAGAAAAAAACCCCCACACAACCCCAAGAAGAGTCATCTTAGGACAACAACATTATTTGGAAAGAGCTGTCTTTTGTGGGTTTGTTCCAAGATATCCACACATACATACCTACAGTGCACAATCTTCAGTCTGGCTTGTCACTCCTGCCGGTGTGGCTGCGGTCTGCAGTACAGGTTTGCAGAGCGACGTCTGGTCTGGTTTTTCCTCAGGTATTCATCAAGCCCATAGCTTGAGTCTGCAAGCCTGGGTTTGCACTGGTGACAATAACTCCACCTTTTTTGGAATATTATATTTTTAAGTTATTTTTTCTGCTTTCTTCCTCTTTTTCCATAATGAGCCATTTTAGGAACAGTGTGTGTTGCCATTCCAGCCTGCTCCTCATGGCTCTAGGTTGAAATTTGCTTATAATGCAAATAGTTCGTGTTTCATTCAAGGCCTTCAAAGTATACATCCCATTTGATAGATGTGGAAAAAACAGGTAAGGGTCTGAATTTATTTTTCTTTCATAACCACAAAGCACTGACGAATCTGAAGCTATTTCACGGACTTGGATACCAAGAAAACAACACACAAAGGAATAAAATTTATGTCTGTCTGATTTTTGGTCAGACCTTCCACTGTAACCACTGCAAAATGATTTATCTTTTCAGTGTCACTGTTCTCCATCTTTAAACATCTTTTAATTGTAGGAGTCTGTCTTTCTTATTTTGAAGATTCTAGTAAAAGTAGTAAACATTCAAGCCTGGCCCACACGATGAAAAATTTCATCCAAGAAAATCTATCACATCAAAGCTGAACAAATTGTGACTAGAAAGAGCCTCTTTTCTACTGGAAAACCAGCAGGTACAACCCTACTTCAGAACCATGCTAATTCTGAAGTTTTAGAAAAAGTATTTGTGTGTTCCTGGATTTTTCTTCATACTTTATTAATATTTGTATTAAAGTGCAAATATGTAAAATACATAAAAAATCAAATAGCTGCATAGAATCATTGTTTCCTGGAAAATACTTACCAAATATTTTTGCTTTCTTCTTCTACTGTTCCATAAATTTATTCTGCACAAAATATAAAATATACACAGTCGAGAAAGCATGTTGAAACGGTGAGCTCTTCTTAGTAGTCTCACTTAAAACATAAATATGTTTTAATATAATGATGAACAACTTCCTACATTGTTAATAACAAAGCAGAAATAACAATATACTCTGTAATTTCAGACAGAATTTATTATTTTGTTCTGCAATAAATCTGGCAACTGTTTACAGACTTTGACTGCTTTATAGTTCCAAACAAGTGTCTGGCAACATCATCAAGCTAATGGCAGAATTCAGATCTTTTAGAGTCGTTTTAGTTAATTCCACAAATCAAGATTGGATTTTGTCCGGTGTTTTAATTACCCATTATGAGCAGCCTCCTTAAATTCCTGTTACATAGTAATCCTTTACAGTAATTCTGTTTCATACTTGTGCTTCCCAGAATACACAGGGTGTATTTAAGGAGAGAGTGTTTGTTTTATGGTGGAAATGCTTCTATAAGTATCTTGTCATGGCTTTCAAACAATAAATAATGCATTCCGTAATATAAAATGCTGGCATGGCATTAACAAGAGATTGTGTCGCTCTCTATGTTCATATTCTTAACACCAGTCATCAGTGAGGGAATGGCAACAATTACTTATAATTGTGCAATTTATAAAGTGTCCTTCCAAGAACATTTAAGAAAGCATGGAAGGAATGAGTGGCAAGCTGAAATGAATAGGAGGAGTCAAAAAGTGTCATGGGAGGTACAAACCCAGTGGTCACAGCAGAGGCATTCTGTGTAAGCTGAAGAGAGCGGAGGGCTGCTCTATTTTTTTTTTTTCACAGAGAGCTGTTGGATTTAATGAAAAAAAACCCCTCCACAGTAGAGGTGATGGGAAAATCAGAGAGATGTTGGAGGATTCCCAGAGAGAATGAGCTGATGGGTTCAAATAAAAAGAAATCTGTTGTAGTGACTGTGCACAGGTATTTTATAAGTGCTAACATGGCATTTATGTTTTTGTATTCTAATCTAGAATTAAGTAATTTGATATCTTCATACCAATATTTGAAATAGTGCAGCTGGAAGATATTATTTTTCTTCCCATTTTGGTTGTGATCATCATGGAGATTCTTTTTTTATTATTATTGTTGAATTTATTCCTGTGATTATTTTGAAGACTGCATGGCTTCTCGTTGTGTGTGCAATACCTCACTTTTAGTAGATCTTCTACTTCTGCTGAAGTAATTGTTTCTTAATAATTTTCTTTTTCTGAAAAAAGAAAAAAAATTACTGAAGTCTTTATATAGAAAGTGTTTTGCATGTTCATGGCATTACTATGTCCCATTTCTGCTTACCTTTCCTTCTCATCCTCACTTAGCAAGGTTCAGACTTTTATTTTTCCCATTACCTGTGTATTTGGAATACTTAAATAATGATAATAACAATTAATTATGAGATTATTTATCTCTAAAGGAGCTTCCCATGTAACTAAGTTTGCTTTATTCCTTTGGCTGTTATGAATG
>WEIS01018492.1:0-12095 GCA_013389965.1 Todus mexicanus | reverse complement strand
GAAACGTGGTTTTGTTAGTTTCATTGCTCGCTCATTATCTTGTTTAGTACCACTGACATACACTTATTAAAATCACCAGTATATGTAACAGCAAGTCTGTCCCACCACCCCATTACTCTCCCCACACCCTTTTTGGCTTTTTTTAGTAGTGACTCCTTGGGGATGTAGCTAAAGGCATTGTAGTAACTACGTGATATTCAATAAATGCCTGATCCTCAGCTGTATGTTAGTTTCCATCATATCACTGTGGAGAAATTCATAACACTATTTATATGTATGTATATTGTACAAATCCACTTTATGTTCCTTTAGGATTTATGAGTAACTTAAAAAAAAGCAGCAGCTATGTCCTTTAGGATGACCATGTTAAAATGACTGAACAATGTACTCCTATGTTACCAGCACTTACTTCTTCCAGGAACAAACATCAAATCATGTGAGATGTTGGTAAATTAGATGGATGTGTCCAAATATTTTTTTGTAATAATTTATTTCCTAAGATATTTAGGTAAACTAATAGAGCTTGTTTGCTATGTGTAACTTGGATATTTCTAAACCAGAAAAAATGTCTTCTAGATCTAATTTCTAAAAATGCTGTTAAGTAAATTCACATACTGGATATGACTGGATATGTCATCTAGCTGTTAAAATAACCTGTATATTTGCTCTGTCATTTTGTGCTACCCTAAGCATTATCCTCCATTTCGCAATAATATAAAGTAATGTTATGGAAGAAAAACCAACCAACCAAACAAACCCAAAAACCGAAACAAAACTGACATGAAAGAAAGTTTCTTCTGCCTTTGCTGGCAATCTACTGCAGTTTCCAGAAAGTCATTCTCAAAGGTGGTGCATTCTAGTATTTTTTAAATCTTTCAAAATGTGTTTAGTAGCAAACTAGCACATAAACTTACGTTCTTGCTGACTTCAGTCAATACACTGAAAATATCCTTCGTTGGTCATACTAACAAGTGGCTTGGAATTTTGGGAAGACCTCAAATGTTTTGCAGGCTTTGACTTTGTAAATTCTAGTTTTCCTTGTCTCATGATCACCATGGACTCTTTCGTTTCCCCAATAGTTGAAGTAGTTTATCTGCAAAATTCTCATAGTCCTAAGTAAGAGTTGAGATGTTACTGAAAGTGAGCCTGTGTGAATCTAGGAATAAAGGAGAATTTCAGTAGATGGTCTACTGAGACTTCAGATGCATACAGACAGTAGTAGTCTTTCATGAATTTCATCAGCATAAAAGCTGTTTTGTCTACTTAATTTTAACTAACACACAATAGCCAAAAAAGAACAGCAAAAGAAGAGGATAAATGAGAAAATTGGATGACGTGATTTGTACAGAAGGAAATGCGGATAATATGTAGCAGGCTGGTTTCTAAGCATATAATTGTAGCAAAAGAAATTATTTATGCTTTGGCTTCATTTTTTACTGCCCTTGAAATGTGGCATGAAGTATATTGAACTCTCGAGTAAATGTATATGCTTTCTTAACATTGGCTAGATTTTTTTTTTTTCCCCCAACTCCATATCAGTATTAACATGTCAGTACCTCTGCATGTTTATGAAGTTTTTTGACAAGGTAAGACAATTGACTGCAGAAACGGGAGTGTGATATGGATTTTGGTTTTGGGTTTTGTTTTTTGCTCAGTGAAAGTGTGCTCTGAAATTATTTTTACAGGTAGTTAACGCCTTTGCCAACATGTTGAAGACACTGAGTTTCCATGTATCGAGCTCCAAGACTGAGTGTTAGAGAATGCAGTGTTGTACAAGTGCAGTTCTTGGGTTCTGGATTAGAACTTCCCTAGGTTTTTGTTGGACATTTAGGACTGGAGATCAGAATCCACCTTTTGATGCAGGAATTCTGTAGGTGCGCTAAATGGGAATTCCTATTTAAAACATTGCTGCTGTGGAAATCAAAGTGTATGTTTATATCTCATACAAATGAAATCCTAAATTTCAATTTTGAAATGTAAATTCCTGTAAGCTGAAACAGTTCCATGCATGAAGTTCAGAGTAAGGACCATGGGCTTATAACCAGCTAATAGAAAACGTTTATTTTGAATTTGTTGTAAACTTGATTTTTTTATTTAGTAATAGATCTTGGTGAAGAGAAGCTTCAGCGTAGTGGGTAATTTTAAATGAATTGTAATGAAGTTATTCTTCAGTCTTGACAAATTTGGGTTTGAGAGACTTGTCTTTTGGACATTTGAACTTCAAGCGTATTTTAATTTAGTCCTCTGAATCTTACAGTATTATCAAAGACGATAATAATCAATGTAGCTGTTGAAATATAACTGGCATGTGCTTTTTCTTATGTTGCAAATCATGCTTTTCCTTTTGTCCTTGTATTAGCCAGATGGTGCATTTCAAACATTTTTAAAGTTTGAAATACTGACTGTGCTGCTGATGAGTGCATCAGACAACTACTGCTGGCATGATTAATCAGTCCTGAAATAACCAGCTACAGCTGGCAACAGACACACGCAGTTATGTAAGTTTAGACATTTTCATAAAACAAGTAAAAGGAGGACATGTTCTCCCACTTTTTTTGAGGGGGGACCTTACCGTGTTGGGCTAAATTTGGTTCACAAAGACTATTTTTTGGTAGAAGGTTAGGAATAATTCAGAATTGTTTTTCTTGAGGATGGCTCTATGTGCATCTGCAGTTATTTTGTTTCAAAATAGCTGTATTTGGGCTTTGTAGAGGAGGTGTATGTGACAAAGTGAGGCTGATAAAAGAGGAGCTCCCTCCAGAGCTGACATACTGTTGCCTGGACAAGAGCTTGTAATTGGCATTAATGACCAGAGGGTAACCTGGATTATATGTAGTTCTGCTTGAGTTAAAATTGTGTATTTGTTTGACAACCCCTCTGTCCCCCAATGGTTTCCCAAACCAGTTTTTTAGAAACAAACCACTCATTATTGTTTCAAGATTCCAACAAAATTTTAAAGGATTGTAATTACACCTCTTTATTGAAAAACTTACACTACATACTGCATCATTCATAAAGAATTAGATACTTGATTTCTTTAGGCACTGGTGTTCTGGAGCGTTCTTGGGGATTTCATTAGCTTCCTTATTTATAAACTGAACTTCCTTTCCCCCCCAAGAAAAACTGTGTAACTGTTTTATTGGGCAGCTAATATTGCACAGTATTTCAAAATAGGTGGTGCTGTGGAAAGATCTAGATCAGTTGCTAAAGCTTTTCTTCTTTTTCTTCCCTTTTTTCTTTTAAGACTGAAATGAGGCTGCTCTTGAAAAGTGTTCCCTACTGTTTGTCAGTTCTGTGCATGGTCTGGCTCTGTATGTGTGGCTGTTAATATGCGACATGGATTCTGAACTGCCTGGAGTCGGGAGCGGGTTGAAGTCAGCGATACAAATCCTGGATCACAGACCTCGCAGGGCTGTCTCCCGGTGGGATTTGGTTTATTTCATAGTTTTCTCTTTCCCAGCGGTGCTCGGAGTAGCTGCAGTGTTGCAGCCCTACATTAACCGTTTCCTGCCTGGCAAAGAAACCACTCCTCTGCGCCCCCCCCCACCTCTGCCTTGTGCAGTTCGTTGCAGAGTGGCAGAGAGGGAGGTGCTTTGGTGTAGCAATGCTTTATCCGCTGCTGAGCTGTCGCTGAGTGGCTGCTCTGGAGTGCACGCTGCAGCCATCTTAACCATGTTGTCTGCAGCTGAGGCAGGGCAGCTTCAAAATGGCTGCCGAAGGACTCTTCGTTGCAGCAATTTAGCTTGAGTGTATGCAAATGAGCAGAGCTGCTGCCCTCACGTGCTCCAGATTTAGAGGTAAGCACCAGCTCTGCTTTGCTGAGAAGCAATTCCAGAATTTTAGGCGAAATTCACTCAATTGTAAGCTGTATAAAATATCTTTAAAATATTGTCCTTTTTCTGTCAACAGGAGGATGGTTTTTCGTGGAGGTTTTGGGGGTTTTTTTGTTTGGTGTCTTTTGGATTATTTTGTTGTTGTTGTTTTTCCTGTCCCCTCTCACGGAATTAATTCATAGACCTCTGTCCTTCCTCAGTTAGAGGATACATTGGGTGGGACAGGAGAGGTCAAAGGTCACGCACATACATCTCGCTAATCAAATTATTTCATTTTGGCTTACTGCCTTACCAGGCCAGAAGAGCTCTCACTTGAGCGTGAAGCAAGCTTTTGAAAAAGGGCAGCATAAACTAAAACATTAAATAATCTCTTTATAAACCTCATTTTTGTAACCAAGTGGTTAGGTTTACATTTTCAGATTTTCAACATGTAACTTCTTCCAGTGGTAAATGAGAACTACAAAGCTTGTGTAAATTCGTTGGAATTGCAATGGTTGTGTAAAAGTTAACTATTTTACAGGTAACAGTTATTTGCTGCTCAAGGGTAACACGACTGTAAATTCTGCAGAACTATTGCAAATGATAGCATGAAGGCTTCAAGGTAAATTGTTCTTTTATTTCTTTCATGTAACTTAATTGAAATCTGACTTTCAATGTGTAAGTGGTTTCACACGGCCTAGTCTTTTCTGTGTGTATTACTTGTTGGTGGCCTCGCTGTCTGTCATGCTCAACAACTCGTTGAAAGGTAGTTGATAGGTGTGAATGTCCAGGGACATGAAGGTGGGAGAAAAAAAAGTGCTCAGCTTTATTCCGTTTAGGAGGGGGAGAACAGAAAAGGGAGAGAAAGAAAATATTTTTCATCATAATTCACTTATTTTCTTGTTGTGTCTGTTTCAAATACCTAGTTAAGGTCTTTATGGGATCTTAAGCTGGATATGAGTTAATTTGAGAGTAATTAAATACAGTTCTTTGAAGTTCTCTAAAAATGTATCAAGAGCAGCAGAAGAGCTGGGTAATTCAGCTCTGGTCAGCTGTAGTTCATAATACTTTGCTGTCTGAAGTTGAACTTCATGCTAAGGATGTGAAGTCAGTACTAAACACCTAAAAATTTAGTCCTTCCTTGCTGTTTTTGCACATTAACTTAGTGCCTTTTTGCATAGTCTATAACAAAACACATGGTGGTTAAATTAGTTTTTACCTACTAGTTCCCATAAATGTTTTATAGTTAATGACAATACACCACTTACAAAGAAAAAATATTCTGGGCACATAGTGCCCATCGGCTTCTTAGGAGATGTGTTTTTTCCATGTTTACTGTGTGGATTTGATATGAAGTAATTTCAAAAATACATTAAAAAAATATTTTAAGCCCTGGTTGATTGCCGACTTCAGTTAACTGTAAACTGGTCATAGGATTTTCCTGCTTGAGGAGAAAAGACTAGAGATAGGAATAATGCAAATTATGTGGTTACAGCTGACAATGAAATGCATATAGATTTATTGTTTTATTGATAGTGGAATTTTGGTTTAGATTTGATTTAAGGCAGATTTTAGTTCATAAGATCCTACGAATATTTGGACACTTTACAATGCCTGAGAACTCAGATAACAAATTCTACTTAAATACATTTATCTTGATAAAATATGAAGTTTTGTCATACATTCATCTCATCTAATGAATGCACGTTAATCATGTAGCAAGATTTCCTTCTTTTCACCCTGCAAACAATAATCTTTCTGGTTTTCTGCAAGATATTCTAAGTCAAGCCTTTCTGACCCCAGTTTTATAAACTATTACTGAGGTTTGTGTGGTTTTTAGTCAGTTATTGTTGGTAATTCCAGATGTTAATAACTCATACTGTTCAAAGTGAGCAGAAACAATTCATTCTTTATAATGAGATCACCAAAGTCCTATTTTCTAATCATAGAGGGAGATGAAATTTTATGTCTAAAACATACTTCACCATGCTGTGATGGTTTTGTTATAGGCTTTTTGGTTTGAGGTTTTTTGGTGGTTGTTTTTTGGTTTGGGTTGGGGTTTTTTTTTGTTTGTTTTTTTTTTTAAGGAGCATATGAAAATGTTATAAAACAGTAGGCATATAAAAACTGTCAAATCCTATTGGATCTGTTGCTTGGGGTTTTTTGTTAACTGCTCTCTTTAATGGGAACATGAAAAAAGCATTTTTTGACATTCACCGTAAGGAGTTGTTTTTCATATGTATTACATTTGAGTAAAATATTGTACGTTCACACCATGTCTTCCATACCAGTCCTTTTTTGTGCGTTTTGTGTTGCCTATATTTTTTTTCTGTGAGCTGAGTAAGCTTACTTCCATTTTACAGAAAAGGCATGGAGAGATTGCTAGAGTTCAGAGGAAAGGTCTTGTCTCAGTGTCTTCCCTTCTTTTTGGTTTTCTTTGCGTTTTAACAGGCCCTTTTGAAAACAGTGTAATTGCTGGAAGTGTTGTAGAAGATGACTGGCCTAGCAGGGAGCTGTAGAATTTTATTGTGTGAGCTGGGTGGGTGGTGTGGTTTGGGTTGGGTTTTTCTGTTGTTTTCTTCTTTCTTTCCTAAAGTAGTGTTGGAATGCATGAAGTATGTTAGATGTTGAAGCTTGTGTTGCATATGGACCACATTCCTGTTTCCAGAAATGCAAGAGCACTGTAATGCTTGCTGTACAGTAGTACTGGTAGCTGACAGCATGATCTCTTCTCTATTAACACCTCCTGTGGCATTAATTGTTTGTTCTTCAGGAGTCTAAAAGAAAATAAAAAGCACCAATTTACCTGCTTGGGAACAAGGCACTTCAGAGGATGCTAAAAACAGAAAAGCTTTTATTAAATACATAAATTAGATGTTCATTATTTGAATTAGAAATAGTTGTGTATAATGAATTAATGACATCAGCTGAATTGATCGCTATTCATTGTTAATGCAAGATGCATTGTCAGACTCTGCTCAGCGTTCTTCTGCCTGTATTTTAATCTGCTTCTGAGACCTGCTGCATTCTAGAACAATTAGCTTATAAGTAAACTTGAAGAACAGGCTTTCAGAAGTAAATAAATGACTAATTGGGTGACAGTCTCAAATACATGTGACTTTCAAAGAGAAATACCCAACAATAGTTTATTCTGAAGGAGTGTATAAATTCACATACTTTTTAAATTCACTTTTTTGCAAATGGTGTATTGCATTAGAAGAAAATGATTCTACTTTAATGTGTGCTCCAGCTATTTGGATAGCTTTTCGTTATTGAGTCGTACTTGCTTGGAACCATTTTAATATGGCTTTATTATTTTTTATGTTGCTCTTAAAACTCAGAATTGTCTCAATTTACACAGCTGCAGCTTCTATTTTAGTAGATAGTTTGGGAGCAAACAATTTCAGGCTGGATTCAAAACAAACTGGAATGGACTGCTGAATTAGCGCAATATTGTTTGATGCGTGCAATTCACTTTCTAACAGCTGACTTGTTTGGTTCTTTAGGTACTAGAAATAAATGGTTACCAAGCACTTAGAACTGGTTTGAATCTTAAATTCTTAATCATATTATGACTATTATTAAACTGTTAAATTGGACCTTTATTTTTAGCTGTAAACTTCACAGTGTTTTTCTCAAAAATGCAGTGACTTCAAAGGAATTATGAGTAAGGCAAACGTTGGGTTTTAATATATCATATATTGATTCGCAGGTTAAGATCTGTCAGCTTTTCAGTATTTGTTTAGCAAATGACAATTCTTCATGAAAATTTAAGTAAAATGTGGTTTTTGTAAAGTTGATAAGGAATCAAACTATTTTTCTGAAAGAAAGGATTTACAACATTAGGCTCTGGTACTGCCTGGAGGTTGACCGTTTTAGACACTTTCACCACTTTTCTACAGTAGAAAAGAAGATAGAACTAGTGTCAGCCTTTCCTCACTCCCCCTCTTCCCTTTCATGCCTTCCCTGCTCCTTCTGTTGGTAGAGGCTTCTGTTGTAAAATACCTTGAAATAAACACCACCGGCCAAGATAATACGTACATCACTTTCTGTGCCTTTCAAAGACCAATGTGAGAAAAACTTGTGAAGTACCAGGCTTCTGGCTGATTCTTACATGGGTAATTTGTTCTGTTTCATGCAGTGGAGAAAAGTCAGAGGGGAAGGGTGTTTTGGACTGTGCGTGTTGCGTACAGAAGGTCCAGAGCCTTTTGTTTGCTCTGTGGTGGGTGATTTTTCTTTTTTGCTGTATAGATTTTATTATGGTTTTAATTATAATTTCATTTTAAACAAATTTTGTCAATTAAATACTTTCATGTCTAGAATTGTCTCTGAAATAGGCAAATCATTCTGTGGCAGACTTTCTTGTACCTTTTTATTCTGAGATGAATCAGCTGACATTTAAAATTTGAGGATGTCGTTGAATACATCCCAATTGAAACCATACAGCTAATACTAAGTATTTCAAATGCAACTGGCCTTACTACTTTAGACTGTAACATCTGCTCTTTAAGGACACTTCTGATGAGAGACTAGAAAATTTGGTGTGTGTTGGAGGAAGAGAATTCTGTTAACTGACTTTGAGAAGGCCAAGTCATAAAAGCTCTCGGGTGTTTCCTGGGAAAGTCAGGTAGTGGCAATCAAGGCGGAGTGTCATCCCACTCACTCTTGTTTATTCTCCTAGGTTAGACTCTCATGTTACAAGAAAACAAGTAAATAAACCCCTCCAACACCCCCACACCTCCCAAAAACACACACAGCAAACCACAGAACAACCCCCACAAAATGCGCACACACGCACCCCTCCCAAACAAACCAACCACCAAACCCAAAACCCCCCCGCCAAAATACCCCATTTTGGAAGCAGCTGCAAGTGGTCCCTGTATTGGTTATGAGGGTAGGTCAGCTCTGTAGATGCCCTTGCCTTGGGGCTCAGGGAGTCCTCCAGTTACTCCAGCTCAAAGGCAGCCCCCCTCTCACTGCACCAACCCCTCCGTGCCCTGTGTAACTGACTTGGTGCATTTCCACCTACTGAACCAGTGCTTCTTGTCTCCATTAAAACATTTGGCATTTGAAAATGGGCTTTATCATAGCTAGTGGTGTGAGAGGCAGGAAGCTGCAGGGAGGAGGGTACAGCCAAGGGAGTGGGGGTGACTCTGCTGGAACCTTCTGGAAGTGGGGTGGTGCCTCCCCCAGACAGCAGATGGGAGCTGGCGCTCGGGGCTGCCAGCAAACTCTGGCTGGGACTGGCCTCAGCAGGCTGGAGCCAAGAATAAAAAATGCTCCAAGTAAAGGCTTTTATTTTGCAGATCTGGTTTACCATGGTGAGAGTCATACTGGTATTTGAGAATTATTCTGGTGTTTGTGCACCAGACTGCATAGCTGGTGTGGGGGAGGGGTGGATGTATCTGGGAAACACAAGGGATTTTCGGTTTGCTTTTATTAAAGCAGCATTGGTGCCCTTTATTTTTAAGCTCGGGAGCTGTTCATCTGATGATTCATTCTGCAAATGACAACTTCATCACTGAAAGATGCATTCTGCACAGCACGTAATTGTGCTGACATGCACAAATCTGTCTGAAAGTATGATGAATCAAAAGATACACGTGATGTAAAAGAAGAGTAATACCAGATCACTTGTACAGGTAATGACTGTCATTTTAATAGGACAGTCATTCTGGAAGAATAATTATTTTTCCCTTACACATCACTTTAGGCTTTTGGATACAACAGCTGAGGGTAAATTGTAACAACCAATGAAGAGTAATTTGCATTACAAAATGCTTTCAGACACAGAATCGGTATCTTTTTGCCATTCCTGACAAGCAAACTCTGTTACGGTCAAATAATCTATACCTAGCCATACAGCAAATTATGCTCACAGTGGAAAAGGAGATATAAAAAGTAATTTGACTATCTGTAGCCTTGGCAGCATTGGCATTCTGAGGAGGAACAGTGCAGGGAACTAAAGAGCCCCATGGCGGAAAGCAGGCTTTTCTGGTCCTGAAATGTGCTGCCTTTGCCCTGCTGGGCTCACTGGGCCTTGCTGACTCTATCACTTTCCTACTAAATGGTGTCAGGCTGAAGCTACAGCAGCGTTACTATGTATGTAGCTAGCCAAACGTTACTGTGGATTTAAATTTTTATTTAGGGTATCGCAAATTCATGTTTATAGTTAATACAATAAATAGTATGTTTATTTGCATTAAGTTGTTTCATGCTTTAAGGGTTTTTTACAAGGCAGCAAATGAGGGGGAAAAGATACTACTGAATGATTCTTTGTGTACACTGAATATTAAGCAAAGCCTAGCTTATCTTTTTTCCCCCAAAGTACGATGACTTTTAGAATAAGCATTTGTAAAAATTTTACAACTGAATCAATTTCCCTTGACTAGAGGGAAAAAGGTAAGAAATAAACTATTTAAAGTGAGAGCGAGGCTGAAATTCAAGCTTCTGCCTCTACCTGTCACTGTACCTTTCAGGTAGTTGATAAAGTCTGCAGCTCTGGATGAGGGATTTTTTTTTTTTCTTCATCTGGCTAATGAAGAAAAATGTCAAGTGGAAACAACAAATCAAATGGCCAGCCAAGTTACATGTCAGCATTAGGTTAAAAATGGATCTGCCCTACTTAGGGCTGATACTTATTGGTAAGTTACACAATATTGGAAATACCAGTTTAAGAAAAGCTGGTTGCTGAGTATTGGGCATAACACTGAAAAAATGGGTATTTGTATTATTGCAGTGTGCTGGTGTTTTCCAGTGTGCTGGAATCTCTGTGAGCAGTGCAGAGTGTAGCATCCTACTAGGAGCAGGCTTCAAGTTGGAATTTTGCAGACACTATTGTCAGATTTCATTTATATAAACAGCAGGAGCAGCACTTGACTTCTGACATGGATCTGGATTATTAAGAAGCAAATAACTAGACAATATATTCTAGAACCCGTAGTAGTCTCGCGAGGGTGGGGGGGAGGCTGCACTCAGCAATATCCTGCTGCAATTTAGTCTGGAAATGAGGCCCCCTTTATGTAAATTTTTACTGGGCCAGCTAGCTGTAACTGCAGTCTGGCTGCGCGTCGGCAGCAGCTAACATGTGTCATGGATTTCTCCTGCGCACAGATTGCAGGAGCACTCTGGTTTCTGAACCGAAAGAGTCGCACTGATAAATGTGAAAAGCTATACAAAGGAACATAGGTGTAATTAGATTGCCAGTAAGTGAAAATACTGAGGAAATTTCAGCTTTCCTCTTCTTTTAGTATGCTGTCTTGCACTGTGCTATAAAGAAATTTATGCTTGTTGGTACTACTGTGTGGTATGTGGGGGAGGTACTTCACTGCACATAGTTGCTGCAGTGCTAATAGTTGGCAGCACAGAAGGCAGTACAGAGAGTCCGACTGGAGGCACTTGCAGTTGCAACGTTCCTTGGAGGCTGTGGTATGCTCAGTGAGCTGCAGGGGCACTCCTGTCACATTCAGCCACTTGTGTGAAGATGTGGGACTTCCAGCAGGTTTTAACAAGCAGATGTAGGCTACTAGCCGAGAGGTACAGCAGCAGAGCTCAGGCTTGCTAAAAAATAGTATTCGTGCTGCTGTGTAAACAAAACAAGATCTTAGTATCAAGATGGCTGACCTGGAAGTCTACTTGTAGCTTGTGATACTTAGGCAAATGAGCTACATATCAGTGGTTTACTCAAAGGAAGAAGCTCATTTTGCACGTGTCAGGTAAGAGAAGCAACTCGTTTTCTGCATTAATATTTAAGAGGCCTTTGAAATTATTTTTCCAGTGAGGTGACCATACCCCACTTTGGCGCAACGCCAGGAATTAAATTTAATTGCAAGAGGCGTTTTCTGGGAAGCCCAGAAGTCATTTGTCCTTGCTGTAATTATTTTTGGGTCTCTGTTGTTACAGGGAGCATTAACTAACAATTATTGTAAAATATTTACTAAAGTAAACCTGAAGATTTAAAAACATTTTAGGAATTTGAGTATGTAGTTTTTGTTGTTAATGTTACTGATTTTGTTTGGTTCAAACCTCTACTGTTTTGCTACTGTTATTTTTGCCCTTTATAGTGACACCAGTTGATGCACATGGAGCCTTAGCAATACTGTGAGCTTACCCCTGAAAAAGGTGCAGAATTAAGAAGGGTGAATCTACTAGTGGTGGTTTATTGGCTTTGTGATATTATGAAGCAACTTCATTATCGTGGTTTTAAATTGAATTTGCTTCTTTTTGAGGTGGCAAAGCTGTTAACAGTATTAGACATTGAACTGTTGTCTAGGTATATCTTAG
>WEIS01018490.1:2821-14148 GCA_013389965.1 Todus mexicanus | reverse complement strand
ATAAATAAATAAATAAATGAACATGTTCCAGGACTTCTTTCAAAGTTATTCTCTCCCTTCACATAACAATGAAATGAAAAATCCACATGGTCTCATAATTTTATAATTTGTTTAAAACTTCCCTGTGGAATGATAAATATATAACTTGTAACCTTGTGGCACATGGTATCCTGAAACAAAGTCCCAAACCTCATAAACCCACAGAGACATCTTCACATATGGGAACAGGTATGGTGCAAGTAGGGTGTCCCTGGAAGAGCTGCTATTAATCAAATCAATGCAGACATCTAGCTACAGCAGCACACATTCTTCCAGAATAACTGACTTCACATTCATACTTTGAGACAAAACAATCTGAGGCATGAACCATTCATAAACACATTGCAATGCACTCAAAGCATGTACCCTACTATCCATACAGTTATCACAGCAACATCCCTTTCCTGGCATCCATATACTAACTTTTGTTAAGATAAGAAAAAAACCCACCACACAACACAAAACCCCCAACCAACAAACACCTCTCCCTAAATCCTTCAGCTTGCTAAAAATAAGTGCAATGGTATTCCTGAACCTGTGAGATACTGCAGCTTTCATTTCAGTTAATGTATTTCACACAGCAAATCAAAGCAATCTCGCTGACTGAATTCTTAATAAAATGCCATCACAATTTATCAGCTGCTGCCACTGCAAAAGCAAATGTTTGTTGTTACCTAAAATTACTTTAGTTTTAAATATCAACAAAGCACACACAAGGTAATGCAACTGCTGTGAATTTCTATGCATCACAGGGACCACAAATGCTCATGTACACCTAGCACCTTGTCTACTGCAATGTTTCCCAGCTTTAGCTCATAAGCTTCTTACATTTCACTTGTAAGGTCTTTTGTCTAAGGCAGACGAAAGCCAACAGAAAGCAGGCTATCAGCTTCAATGGCCTTTGAATGACATCTGAATTCAGCCAAGTGCAGGTAATTTGACAGTGGACACCATGTTGCAAAAGAATAAAAGAACCATGCATTGGCTTCAGCTTAACCTTGCAGCTTCTGAGAGGGAGGTTTTGTTTGGTATTGAACAATACAAGATTGATTTCCACTTGCTAGCCTCTGAATACCAAATGCAAACTCCTTTTGTGGGATGTACAGAACCCTGTCCCGCTAAAGGAACACAACTTCTTCTCAAATACACAATTTACTGATGGGTGGAATGACATGGCTAGCATCTGCTGTGCAGCACCAGCACCAGAAGGGAGAGGAACATTATTTTTGCCAAGAAGATGATTTTCAAATTTATCCGTGACCTCTATAGTTCTTTGGGACAGCACTAACAGTTGGTAGACTAATTCTCTTTTCCTCTGGGGTTTTAAAAGGCATGCATCCAGAGGGCTTTTCAGGCACAACCTCCACCTTGTACCACGCTGGGGCAAGAATCAGTATCCTGTGCAATAGTGTGCATGGAGCTTCACTTAACTGCACATGCAGAGCAGAATGCAGGAGCAGCTGTGGCTGACTGCTACCACATTGGCCATCACTTACTGTGATGGCTCCCTCATCCACAAGCTCATCCTTCAACCTATGTGGGAGAGAAGTCATCTTTTAAAAGCTTCAAACACAGGAGAAGCTTTGAGTGGAACTTGAACTTTCCTGGTCTCCTAACCACAACTAACATCAACTAACCACCATGATACCACAAAAACATGATAAATCAGGTTTAATTCACTCTAGTGCTCCCAAATACACGAGATATGCCTAAATGACTTCTCCTAGTGGAAAAAAAAATAAAATCCATTTGCTACTTGAGAGAGAACTTATTCTTGTAGGTGAAAGTTGCAGATTTAGCCAAGTGTAAGCAGGTAACTGTTTTTCACCACAAAACACAACTAAGGTTAGCTAAGATCAAACTGTTGGTTCTGTTGAATAATTTTTCCCTGTTGAATATTTTTTCCTCAACACTTAGAGATGTAAACTTCAGAAGTGAAATACCAAAGCTATTTTTGATACCTCTGTGAGGACAAGTGATAAATTATTCTATTTCTAGAGAGTCACACTATGTAAGCATGGACATTTACTCAGATGGACACCTGGGTCTCCGCATCCTTCAAGATGAAGCAATTTATTGCAGGAGGCATATGACTAACAGAGCCATGGACATAGAAACTGTAAATAGTGGGCAGAACCCCAAGAACTGCTTTTTGCTGCTAAAATGGAAATAAACAACAAAGAGTGTTCCTCTGGTTAGTGCACACAAAGCCACAAAAATGAAAATCAATACACCCATATGACACCTGTCAGCAGCAGGTTTTGTTGTTAAGTTAGTTGATTATCGTGTTTATCATCCAGATGAAGTTCAGAGGCTGCACTGAGCCTTAATCTAAGTTCATAAATTGTACTACTGTGGCCTCTGAGCATCCACACATTGTACCCTTAAGATTGGACTTGATTTCTCACTCTTTTGTCTTCTAGTGTAAATTAGAACATTTTTTCACATCTACTTTTCACCTGGTTAAACAGCTGTTCAAGGTGTAGTTCAGAGCAGAGTTCAGCCTCCTTGCAGCATTTCACTGAGTGAAAGACAGCGCTCACATCATGCCTTTGCTATCATGCAGTTATGCAATCTGCACAACTCTGTCAGCTTTACTGCAGGCCTTAATCTTTCTACGTGTGCATTACCACACCCAGAAGGAACATCTGCCATCCCCCAGATGGTTTAAGAGCATGTTTTGCCACTTAAGAAATACTTGGAAAGGAATCACTAGGAGCAGGCTTTGCTTTCAAAGATGCACAGTGTAATGAAGGTGCTAATGATTTTGACCTGCTGTCATTGCTTATTCCGCCATCATTGTCTGTACACTTTCTGCTCTGCCATCAGAACTGCCTGCTGAGATGTCAGGTTTTCCCAGCATTGCAGAACAGCCTTGATGATGCCTTTTAGTTCAGGATGAGAAAGCATCAGCTGAAAGTAAATTCAGTGCTGTGGTGGTTGACTGGCCAGCTGCCAGGTGCCCACCAAGATGCTCTATTAATCCCTCTCTTGGGATTAATAGGCAGGGGGACAAAATAAGATTAAAAAAACTTAGTAGGTCTCTCAGATAAAGACAGTTTAAGACAACGAAAAGCAGAGGCTGCATGTAGAAGCAAAGGAATGCAGAAACATTTACTCTCTACTTATCATCAGGTAATGTCCAGCTGCTCTCTGGGAAGCAGGGTCTCAGAACATGCAGTGGTTGCTTCAGAAGACAAATGTTTTAGTATTGAAGGCATCGCCTCCTGCTCCTCCTTTCTCATGGTTGAAGAGACAGCAGTGCAAGCACTGCTCAGCAGTAGCCAAAACACTGTTGTGTAATCAACGACATTCTACTAGAAATACACAGCCCAGCACCGTCAGTGCTGCTATGGGGATAGAAGATAGACCAAATACAAGTGCACATACCTACAGGACCTTTTTAGAGGCAAACATTCTCATTACATCAGTCTCACTTGTTTATTTCTTTAGGATACTTTTTTTTTTTGACACTTGACCTACACAGAGATGGACCAACATAATTATCTTGGTGTGCGATGAAATGTGTTTCTGTAGAATAGTGACTAACAATAGACTGACTAGGATGGGCTCCTGTTGATCTGGTTTTGTTTTGTCCATTTCCCAGTCAGTAAATACTTTGATGTAAGTATCTATATACCACTAGAGCTATCATAGAGCAGGACACTCATTACTGACATTATTAAAGCTGTGTAACTAATGCAGGATGATGTGTACGCAAGCAGGTTACCTTACTGGTTGTCCACAGTCATTCACAAGTGTCAGGTGTACCTGGAGAGAGGGGCTGTGACATGGAAGAACAAGGGGTGCTGAAGAAGGTTGTGAATCATGCGGCTAAAAATTCAGTGAAAGAACTTACCATTCTGGAGCATGGCAACACACATGGGGTTGCTTTGCATCCTACACAAGAAGTTGTACTATTTTTTATTGGCACCAAACCTGTGAAGGGTTTTCACACACATCTGCTCCTTTGCAGGTAAGAAACAGAAGCTATAGAAAGGGTAAAAATACACCTACTGGGATGAGGACATTGAACTGTGGTCAGCTACAGCTGAAAGAATTAAGCAAGATTTCACTAAACAGACAGTATGCTAGAGAAGGAAAGATTTGTAAGATCGATTTCTGACCTCCTTTAGAAGAGGAGCAGATAAAGCACTAGGCAGTGCAGCAGGAGAGCAGTACCGTCAGGACAGACAAACCAAGTCACACAGGGCCAGGAACGGCTGCCAGACCAGCACCACACTCTGGCTGCCTTGCTTTGTTCCCATGCAGATCTGCAACATGCTCTGTGGGAAAACACACAGCTTTCACCTGTTCCTCCTTCATCACAGACAACACAGAAATAGCAGGACATCTGTGTTTTAATGTCAAGGAAGTAATTGCATGGGAGATTCTCTAGAGTCTTGCTTTGGTATTTGTATGATCAGTTTGTGCAAATGTGGCCTGTGTGCCCTGTGGGAGAAAGAAATGGGAAGGAAAAGTGCCTACTCTTTCAGCCTGTAGTTTGGGACAGCCCTCCCCTTTTTTCTGTTCCTGTACCCAGACCCCTAAAGAGACACTCTGCTGTGAGTGAGGCAATAGCAAAGGGCAGGCAAGAGAGGCAGACATGAGTAGACTGTAAGTGCTGGCAGCTATGACTGCACAGAGGTGCTGTAGAGCATCTGTGATGCCTTACAAATAAGCTCTTCGGACCATCCTTCACCTTCACTTCCCTACCATCTCTGTTTTGTCTCTCTTGTATGTTGTTAGGAGTTACACTGAGGGCCACACCTCACACTACACAGCCCTCTCTAAAGGCCACATGGCTAATGTGGCTCAGCTTCCCCACACCACCTTGCCACCTCCCTTGAAATCTGAGTACCCCAGCCTGCCTCCTCAAGATTTTCTTCATAGAAAGGCAACACACAGTGACCGCACTGAGAGTGGCAGATGTGACACAGCAACTGTTGACATAACTTAACTCTTAACCCCAACTGCCAAGACAGAGCTTTAAGAGTGCCGGATCTCAGAGTTAATTGGTGGAAGTGGCATGGAAAGCACAAGTGTGAACCTTCTCAGTTTTAAAACTTTCAGTCGGAGCCCCTCAATGAAAGCTCACCTCATATGGGCAAAAGGTTTTGCTATTGCAAAGGATCCTTCTCGAATTCTCTCCCTTTCCCCAAATTACTGAGAAAGTTAATTTTTGTTTGAGTATTTATTGTGACAGGTTAAAAGCTAAATAGAGTAGCCCAACATAAGAAAGACAACTCATGCCTTGCCCAGACAAAGAACCTCAACTCAGCGTTGCCTGTGGAGCAAACAACAAAACCTCCACAGCATGCCATACACGTACAGAAGGAGGTTGAGGTTTGTTTTCATTCACACTGTCCTTTAGCCTGGTGAAAAGCAGATGTGGCAAACCACCATTCCCATATGCTGGGTTTTTACACCCCATATGAGCGGCTGCCAAAGTGATTGTGTGAATAGCTCTGTCTTCCCTTAATGGGTGATTGACTAAAAGGGCGTCTGAAAATGCTCTTAGTACCCTCTCATAAATCCTTACCAACAAAACTAAAATTCTGCTGATGGCATGAATCAGTACAACCCACTTCCAAGCAATATTCAAACCAAAACTGTGTGACATAGTAGTGCCCCTGGGGAAGAACTTAATACTAGTGGTATGCTTTATCTCAATTGTTTGTTTCTATTTTCATTTTTCCCCATCTAGCTACAGGCAAAACTGCAGTAGCATAGAGTGATTTACATGTTTTCTATCACCAAAGAAAACATATTTTCAAAACAATAATTTCTTGTTAATTTAAATAATTGTTATGTATCATTCCAAAATGGATTTTGTATATAATAATAACAATTTGAACATCTGTACAAATAAAAATGTAAAAATATTCCATTTCCTCAAGGCACTTATTTCTCATATGTCTCAACTGAAATCCATGTATCCCTGCAGAAAGTTTCAGTTTCGAGAAGAAGAGGAAAGAATTTTCTGAAGGAAAAATAGCAATTTTTTTTTTTTTAAAAAAAATAATCTCCTTTTCAGCTCCTCAAAGCATTTCAGGATTTCTTTTTACTAACCTCACAGATTTCAAAATAATTTGGTCTAATACTGTCTCTGCAGCCCTGGTCTTCCTCAGCTAGGGATTTTGAGGACAATAAAAATCTTTCACCTTAAATTGACAGCCTTTTTCTCCTTTCTACTTATACTTCCCTTCCCTTCATCTTTCATTCCTGAACTTTCTATTTGCCACGGTCTGAGAAACACTACACAGTAAATATCCTTCTGTCCAGTTCTTCCACAGCAGATGATTGTGCCTGAGCCCCTAGAGACTTTCTTGTGAAGCTTTCCATTGCTGTTTCTCAGGGACCTGGAGACTGTTGGTGGTATAAATCATCTGCATTTTACAGATTCCTAGACATCAGGGATGCAATTTCCAGGAGACAGAAGGGGGGAGGTCTTCCTTCATTTTTCAAAACCTTGCAGTGTAATATAGTTATTAATGGGTTTCCATTCCCTTTCATATTGGAAAAGCCTTTAAAGAAGCATGTTTTGCATTCAGATTAGCATGAGATCTGTCATTAACTGGTATAGGAAAAGACTGTTTTTTCAATACAGCTGCTATGGTTATTATTTTTAATTACATTCATGCTGCTATAAATTGGTTGTGGTTTGTAAATCACAATAATTTAAAATAGAAGGTGAGACAGAATAAAGAGGGGTGCGAGCAAACACAAAGGCATTGATATCAACAAGAAATAAAATGTTGGATCTTAAACAAGAGATAGGGTATTATAAAGGTGAAACAAACAGCACATGAAAGCACCACTAAATCCAGACTAAATTAGAAACTAAATTATGTATGATGAGTAAGTGAGCAAGACTGGTACCTGCTGGATTTCACTTGTCTGAGAATCTAAACTTAGTGCCTGGTGACTTCGAGATGATACTAATATGACCCTTTTTTTCAGTATACTTTCGGAGCACATCTAAAATTGGATCACTTCAATATCTTTACCATTGGACGTATTTTGGGAAATGCTCCTATAGAAAATACATCGTGTGATTATGAAAACTGGGAAAGGTCCAAAATTCCAGGATTTTANGACACTCAGCCCTCATATATTTGTACATATTCATTAGATCCCTTCTCAGTCTTCTTCCGTGGAAGCCTCCCTATCAACCTACTGGTGTTCGAAAGGCAGTGACATCTCTTACTGAAGAATGGGTCAGATCGACCTTTCAGGTCTAGACTGTGTGAAGTGAAACACAGATCTGAACTTTGCAGCATGCTTCTGTAACTCCAACTTACAGAATGTTAGGGTTTTTTTCCTTGTTTGTTTCATCATTTCCTCTATACCTAACTTAGCACATACATTTAAAAAAAATCTTCAGGAAAAATGACAAGTTCACATTCTAACTTAAATATATTGTGTCACAAGCCCTTCCACTGCGTGTTAGCCAACCACATACAGAAACACTGTTCCAGTCAGAAATCAGAAATTCATGTAAATAACTTCCAAAGTAGCAAGACCACAGGTACACGCTATCGTAGACCCATTTGCTCTTGATTCCAGCTGCGGGTTTGTCCTGCTGATCCCACAAGGAAGCTACAGCATTAGCTGCCTTAACAACATTAATCTTTGCAGTGCTCTCACTCCAGGTATGTCCTGTGTTCTCGTGACAGAAAGTGAATGTGAGAGCACAAAGAGCAAACCAGTCAGATGCTGTGCCGTTAACTCGACCCCACGCCAACCCAGAATGCACTGCACTTCTCTTGACACCACTGTGCAAGCTGTATTGGTGATAAACATCCCTAGCCATTTTTTTCCATTTCTCTTCGCTTCAGCCAATGGTAATGGAATCTGACCAGTAACTGTCAGTCACTTCACCACCAGGCATTTATTATAATTTACTCTGCAAATACCGAGGAGCAATGAATTGCAACACTGGATCCAATCACATTGTAACACAGGAAAAGTCTAAATTTGATTCAGACTCTGCCACATGAGTCAGCATGTACCACAACAGATACATATGATCTTTCATGTCTGGCAAGGGAATTAAACAATATTGCTACATACAAAGTTTTGTCTCTAAGCTGAGGCCTACAGAGTTTTCACTGAAATCTTTCTTCTCTTAAGAAAAAAATGATGCAAAAGAAATCTTCCTAATACTATCTAATTCTTAATAAACTAATAGTGGGTTTTTTTCTGGGAAGAAGAGCGAAAGTTGTAAAATTAAAGTATGACTTCAGAAAATTTAGGGAGTCATGTGGACATAAACCATTTTTCAGGATGAGCACATGCTGCAGAGATTGAGATGGCAAAAATTCATGACTTTCAGTGCAAGGAACACAAGGCCCCCACGTCACTTGCTCTGACACAAAATGCTAGACAGCACGTGTGTCAGGGTTGTAATATTTTTAGTTCAAAGACTAGCTTTGGTTGTCATGCCAGTCACAACTGTCCCATGCTTCAGTGTCCTCTGAGGATGTACTGGTGCACTGCCAGTGTTGGGAGGGTTGATACCATGCTGACCCATGGCTAGGACCTTTCTTGGCACAGGTTTCCCCTGCTCCAAGGAGAAGCCTTGCTGAAGTGCTGCCAGCCTGGACCAGAAGTGGTCCACTAGAGAAATGTGATAATTTTTGCACAAAAGCATGTATTTTAATTTAGTTCTGAAGTGGTGTCTCACTGTATACTTTGCAGTCCAGCAGACATTCTAGTACAATCCAAGCTATACTTGAAATTTCTGCTTGATGTAATAGACCTGTACAGAAAAGAAAAAAACCAACTCAACCCAACCCAAAACCAAACCAACAAACCAAACCAAAACAAAACAAAACAAAAACCCCAAAAACCTGAGAGACCCAAAGGCCTCTTCATCTTTCTGTGAAATTGCAGAGGAGCACCAAGATACTACCCTACTGATGATCAAATGGCAAAGACTAATATAGAATATGTGGCTTCCCTAGTAACCATCACATAGAATCTTGTAAAAACTCTGTTTTTCACATGTTTAAACTGACCAATAGTTTTTGCAAAAATAAAACTATAGAACGTAGGATTTCAAAATGTTGTATTTCACTTGTCAGTAGAACTCTTTCTAAAAATTTCATTTTACAAGGCACTGTTGTGGGGAAGCACTTACAGTACTTCCAGTGGCCACCATGGAATGTTATCTAGAGATCCTTGTATTTAAGCATTTTCCCTGCACAGTCCAAGCCTTAGAGGATATTTTACCATGTGGGGCTGTGAATAAGCAAATCCCATGCATTGTCTGTGATGGGAAACTTGGGGGCTGGGAGGCTACACTTCTGGGTTTGGGCTTAATCACTCAAACTGGTGCCAGCAGGGCTGTGCTCCTGTCAGGATCCTTCCCAGTGCCTCTCCTTGATGGTTTCCAAGGAAAGCTGCAGAATGCGTGGGAGTAGAGCTGGCCAACACATGGTGCAAAGGCTACGGCCTGTGACCGGCACACAGACACTGCTGCCCAGAGCAGCACAGGTGGCAGAGACCGAGCCTCTCCAGTGACCTCCCCAGAGGAAGCCACAAAAGGCAACCAGGCAGCCAGTGCTGGCCAGGGGCACCACAAAGGTGTTTATCTCATGGACAAATAACACAGAGGGCACGAGGCATCTAAATATAGTCGCACCACGGATCTTAATTGCTGTGTTAGGAGAGGAGCAGCTGAGATGCGTATGAGCAAGGCTGGGCCCCAGAGATGCTCATGGCAATGGAAACAGTTGCCATGGAGACCACAAAGAAAGGCCGACCAAAGGAATTACCAATATGAGTGTAAGGGTGCCTGATGCTGAATAATGCAGGGCGATGCTGCCCCAGTCTCAGCATTATTCTTGAGCCCAGGGAGCACAGCAACACTGAGCACATACTGTTTGGTTTGCTTTGCTGCAGCTGGAAGGCAACCATTTATAGGCACTTATATTTAACAAAAAAAAAAGAAAAAAAAAGAAAAAGAAAAAAGAAAAAAAAAAAAAAAGCACTAACAATAAGAGAGTAAAACCCTTAACAAACTGAATTGTTCCCCTTGCCTGTGCCAGAGGAAGGATTTCCGCTGATGGTATAGCTTAACATTTAGCTCACCGTGAGTCACTGAAAATAGTCTCAACACAAGGGAAGAAGGAAAATCAATAATGCCTGATCATTGGGAAGCTAAAACCATTAGAAGCACAAGGAAGATCGCAGTTCTCATCAAGGCATGTATTGCTCCTCCCTGCACATCTGCTTCTCTGAGCCACTGTTTAGCAGTTTCAAGGTCACATGTGACGTAAAGCAGGACACTGTCAGTGGGCCAGTCCTGGGATTTATATTGAACCAAAATCAGTCAAAATACAAAGAAAATTCCTGTATGACAAAAAAGGGAGAAAAACACCGCAGAAGCCTCTTGTGTGAAGCAAGGAAAATGGTGTCTGGCAACCCATAAAAATAAGTCTGTATTAACTCCAAAGTAATTGTTATTCTTACTAAGAAAAGAAGTGTTTTTTAATTTCACACTAACTTTTCTTTACAGCATTATTTCTAGTTTAGCATGCCTGCAACAAAGTTATATCTCTGATTTTAATAGAGATATTCGCATGATGGGAGCACTTTGAGGACATATGTTGGCTTTACTTGAAGTAAGCAAAGTGAAGAAAGAGAAATGCAACCCTTGTTGCTTTTACTTTCACAGGGAGAATGGAAATGCTGAGATTCTTCTGGTGAGCAACAAATATTAATTCTATTTAATTTGATTAATATTATCCAAAGCACAGCTTTTTGTGGTGACAGGTAAATGCCTACAAGGCTATGAAATACCCTATCAGCTAAACACATCATACGATATTTACTTTTTATTTAAGAAATGCACACACACACAACACACACAAAAGTTATTTATTGTCTAAGTTTAGGGGTTTCAGGGCTAAACCCCACAGGACAGATTTGGTTTGTCCCTCTCTCCTCCTCCCCTTCCCTCCTCAGGGAAAAGATAGGCAGGGGAGGTAATGGGTAAACAAAGGGGCTTGCTCGGAATTGGAAGTTAAGAATGTAATTTTAACAGGTAACAAAAGATATTAAGGGAAAAGGGATGCACAGAAAGGTTGAGGGAAGGGATATATATGTATATATACATAATATATATAAAACCCCGAATCTCGGATGGCGATGGATTTTCCTCACAACAAACGGATGCAGGCCCCACCACCCCTGGGATGAGGTTCCAGCAGTACCAGCATGATCTACACACAGGAAGGGAAAAAAGGATGACAGAATTTCCTGCCCCCTTTATATAGGGG
>WEIS01018488.1:12840-39376 GCA_013389965.1 Todus mexicanus | reverse complement strand
TTTTTTTTTTTGCACGGTCGTGATGGATGCAGCTGACGAGTCAGCAGATGGTCTTGGGAAGTGACAAATTAATTACCAAGAAAGGTCACTTTTTCAAAGCACGAAACTTTCCCGTGTCTTGGCCCCTTTTTACCTCAACAACGCGGCTGCCTGGCGGCTTTCCCATCCATTTGCGGCGCGGCTTTCTGCACGGGAGAGGACAACCTTTAAAAGAAAAAGGGATAGAGGAAAATTAATCATATCGGTATTAGCTGGATGCTGTCTGCCAGCTTCACCTCTCAATTATGTAAGAGTACTCAGAAAGGAAAGCAATCGGAGAGCTGACAATAAAAGCCCCGACTCCAAAACTTCTCCAGTGGAAGCACCAGAGCGGGTGGGAGCAACAGGCACCTTTTCTCCTGGTGCTTCAAAGCAGGTTTTGGCACATGCCCGATTGCCAAAGCAAAACGAGGATAAATGAAACCAAAAAAATCACCACAGGAACTCTCACGCCTTAGAATTATAATGCAAAAAAGTCTATCGTGCTGCAGTCCCTGGCACGATTTGCAATTTGCAGGGCTTCCCCCTCCCCCCCCACGAACCTCTCCTTGTTTTACGAGCCGAAATTGCAGCAGAGGTTAGAAGCGTAACGAAAATACGACGGGCAAAATGGAGTCGCTCGCAGTTCTGCTCGTACCTAACGTTAAACGAGGGCCATAATTGGGAGTAATTTCACCAGGAAACTGGCAGCAGGAGGAAAGGCCATTAAGCCATGGATCAATCGCAGTGTCAAGGAATCGAGGGGAAATGAGCTCCCTGCGCCAGCGCCACTGAGCATTTGTCTCCATGTCCTGTACTTTTCCCTCCAAGTCGCTCTGTGCTCGGGGTATTTTGGCAAGTGGGTCGCATAAAAAGCAGGCGAGAGAAGCCAATATGAGCGCGAAGCTGAATTTCAGCCCTAGGCTAACGCAGCGGGCGGAGAGCACGTGGGGAGAGTGAGGGACTGAAATCCTGCACCACTGCTCTGCCTGAGCCTCGCTCAGGCTTTGGGGTGTCCCCCTGAAAAGCTTGTAATTTGGGGGTGAATCATAGAACCAATTTGGTTGGAAGAGACCTTTAAGATCATTGAGTCCAGTTGTTCCCCCGGCACTGCCAGGGCACCACTGCCCCGTGTACCTCAGCACCACATCTCCACGGCTTGGAAACCCCTCCAGGGATCAGGGGGACTCCACCCCTGCCCTGGGCAGCCTGGGACACGCCTGGGCAACCCTTGACAGTGGGCAAGAAATTGTTCCTCAGCTCCAACCTAAACCTCCCCTGGTTCAACCTGAGGCCAGTTCCTCTTGTCTTGTCGTGAATGTTAGAGCTGGAGCACTGGCTTGATGGCCACTGTGGGCCAGATCTCCCTCTCTACCCCCATATCCCACAACCTCCTTGGATAGGGCTGGCACATAGCGGGGAGGACAAGACTTTGTTCATGACCTGTTTGCTCTCACAACCCCACAGCAGCCACCAGGCTTGGGAAAAACATGCCACTCAACCCCAGTTCCTCTTCCTGGTGCTCACAGGAATCTCTCTCTCACCTCCCTCCTCTTCGATTATTTTTGTTCGGAGCCAGATGGGTCAAAAACCCGGCGCACGCTCTGCGAAACGGAACGTCTGCAGTCACACAGCTGAAGTCGGCGTGGGGAAAGGAGTTGATTTTCAGCTCCCTGCTTTGGAAGCGGGAGCAGAAAGCTCATTCTCACAGCCCAGGCGCCATCCTCCAGCTGCTGTCTCTGCATGGCCGCGTTACAGATTTAGCAGGCGCTGCCGTCTGGGGCTGCCGAACTCTCCTAATGAATACAGCACCAGTGGCAAATTTGAGTGCCGCTTTTCCGAAATATTAGCGCTAGATAAATATTTGAAGAATCGCAGCCTTAAAACACATGTTAATTTGCAGCATCAATATTTTAAGGGCGCAGGCTTCCCCCCCTCCCGTTCCCCACGCTTGCCTGACACCCACTGCAATCTCTCCCCTCTGCTCGCTGGTGGAATTCGTGGTAATTCACGGCTGCGCAGCCAGGCTGGGTGAGAATCAATAGGGAGGATTTAACCTCCTGCTGACTCCCCAAACCAGTTCATCCTCCAGGTTCTAGCAGCACATAACGATCTCTTAGATTAATGGGGAATTTGCCTCGTGCTGTTTGCTCTCTCCTCCTGCTCTGCCTGGTTCCTACAGCCAGCCCGGAGACTGGAGGCTCTCCTGGGTGATGGCAGCAAGCTGAGGGTGGTGAGACACTGGAACAGGTTGCCCAGGGAAGCTGCGGATGCTCCATCCCTGGATATGTTCAAAGCCAGGTTGGATGGGGCCTTGAGCAACCTGCTCTAGTGGGAGGTGTCCCTGCCCATGGCAGAGGGGTTGGAACTGGATGCATTAGAAATAGACTTTCAGGTCTATTCCAACCCAAAATCGTTCTATGATTCCATGATCTGGTGCAGGACAGACATGGGGAAGGACGTGCAGCAGAGGGTGGGGCACATCCCACCACTCCCCGTTCAGGGGCAGCCGTCTCAGTTTTACTTCCACGTGCACTGCTCCGAGCTCTTTAACAGTTGGGCTTGATGATCTTGAAGGTCTCTTCCAACCGGAACAATTTGATGTTTCTTCAGCACCAACATCTCCAAGTGACCCCATGTGGAGCAGCATCTTTGCAGCAGACCCATCTCCAGCAGGATTGTGCCGATTTACACCCTCAGCAGCTCACTCAGCTCCTCTGGGTCTGCAAAGCACCTGCAAGAGCTTCCCACAGACATCTGAAGGCTGACAAATGAGTGCTGCACTCCGTAACACCAAAGCCTCTCTGGAAACCAGGTTTGAGATGACCTGAAGTGGACACCCCAGAAGTGGGGACACCTGGAAATTCTGCCTGCTGCCTCAGTTTCTTGATGGGAGAGCAAAAGAAAGAGGGAAATGTGCTTCTGGATGAAGCCTGGATGGATTTAGCTTCTCTACCAGTGGTGGAAGAGACTGGCACTGGCCAAAGTGTCCTATCCCATAACAATCATCATGCATTGGAGTTAAAAAAAGCATTAGAAAAACCCCCACACCTTTATATATATATATATATATATATTTCTGTGCTTATAAAAACTTCCTAGTCTCTCAAACAAGGAATAAAATAAACAAGAGAAATAAATGTTTCCTTCCTTCCTTTTTTCTTCGTTTTTGGTCACTCCTTCACTGTTCTCTCCCCGATCTGGAGCAAGTGAAGAGAGAGAGAGGAGGTGAGAAAACAAGACGGGATGCATCTCATCTGTTACCATTTGGGTTTTCAAATCCAAACCGACGGGTTTTCACTTGAAGGCTCGGGAATATTTTTAGGAATGGTAGGAAAAATGCCATTTCATGCACACCAAAGGGCCGTGGCTGGCTCATCCCTTGGTCCTGGCTCTTCTCTGCTCCTCTAGCCCCCTCCCTGGGATGCTGCTTGTGACCCCGGGGCAGATGAGGTGCCCCGGCCAGCGATGGGAGCCCCTGCCTGCCTCTGATAACCCGAGTCCAGAGCTCAGGCTCTGAGGCAAGGGAACTCACTTAGCATTTCAGAGAAGGAGCTCCCTACCTCACTCCCGGTGAATATTTATTAGATTTGATGAAAGAGCAATTTAGCCTTTACACACACCAGGCACCCACTGACCTTTTATTTTCTTATTACCTCCTCTTACCCCCCCTACCGTGCCCCTATCAACCAACAATATATCAGGTTAAGCATAGCACGACGGAAGGCGAGGGCCGTTAAATCGCTGCTTTGCGGGGCCGCTCGCGCTGGTGAATCAGCGGGAGGATGATGTATGATATTCTTGCTCGCACACGGGATGCAAAATCCCACGCCACGGTCCTCGTTGCGGATGGAGTCGGCGGGTGAGCTGCAAAAGGCAGCGGCTCTTGCGCTGGGAAGGAAAAGGCAGGTGAGAGCTGGCAGGATCCAACCGCCAGCGTTTGCGGTTGTTGTCCACGGAGATTATGTGGCCCCGGGAGAACTGTAGCGTGCAAAAAGCATTGCTATGCTCAATGCTACCAGCTCCTCGAAGATTTCCTGATAGAGTGGACTGGATTATGCCGGATGCCCGGGATTTATCAGAGCTTTCAATGGAAAGGTGCCCTCCTCATTCCAGAAACCCGCAGCAGTTAATGGCAGTTGATCTGCAACAGGGGAGAAGCCTTTGCTGCCGCTGCTGCTGCTTTGTCTCCCTTCAGGCTTCCAAGGCACCAATTCGTTCGGCAAGGCAACGAGGAATCAGGGTCAGATACCTTCAGGGTGAAAAAGAGGTGGGGCACACGGCAGGGCAAGGTGCTCCCTGGCGAGTGTTTCTGATGGGAGAAACCTGGTGATGAGCGAAACACGGCTGGGAAAAACCAAATGGAAAACTCTGGCAACAGCAGAAAGAGCTGCAGAGACATTCAGGCCTATCCAGCCAAGTCTGACTCCAGCGCAGGACTCAAATTTGATAAAACACCCGTTTAATCCATGGCTATTTTGCTTAGGTGATGAATAGCAACCTCAGTGAAAGCCTCTCAACCACAAAGGCTTTAGAGAGCTAAGCAGTAAAGGCTGGGAATTAAGGACAATAAATATTAATGAAAGGAGTGGAAAAATCAATCCTTTTTCCAGACAATCCGGCCATCGCTCTGCTCATTTGTGCAGGGCTGTTGCCTTTACCTCTCCTCTCGTGCTGTAGGACCACGTGCTCAGAGGGTTCGTGCAAGAGACGCAGCCGCTGCAGGAGCGATGCAGAGGCTGGAGGGAGCACCCATCGCACGTGGGAAGGAAAAAGAGGCAGCAAACGGGAAAGGAGCAGAAATTACAGAAGAGAAGGGTCGTTGCACCACTGGGGGATTCAACCTGCAACAGAAATCGGTGTAAACCCCTCCACTGGTCTCAGTGGCTGCAGGTCAAGCCCTGAGGAGGACAGCCCAGAGCCAGCATCGTTACATAAAGGGATGGGGAGAAGCCCGGGATGGGCTGGATGGAAGAAATGAATCCAATTACAGGATGAAGGGCAAAGGGAGAGAAAGGACATATTTGGTCTGGAGCAAATCCCTGGAAGGCTTTAAAGCAGGGACAGCAAGAAAAGGACAAAAATTAATTGTGGTGCAGGACACGCAGCTAGCTGCCACCAAGGGACCTCAAAATGGGGCAAAAGGCAGGAGATGGGGCTTCAGCTGGCTGAGAGCATGGTCAGGGCAGTGACATGAGAGATTCTACCCAAAATACCACCAGGGTGGGGCTTTCCTAGGAGCTGGAACACCAGGTTGGCTGTTCATAGTGCTATAGGGACATCAGAGCAAGGAGCCAGGCACCAGGAAACAGCCCTGCTGGAAAGCAGAAAACAAGCAAAGTAACCCCAAAATTTCCCCTGTGCTGTTTCCCAAAAGATTGTAACCCAGCTGGTTGTGGCACAGCGGTCTCCAGGCTCCCACAGAGAAAAGCAAGGGCTCCGCACTAGAAATGAGGGAAAAAAATTGACCCAGTTACGACAAAACTAAACAGCACATATAAAAGAGCGCTGCAGAGGGCCACGAACATCCACAATGAGGCCCTTGGGAATAACAGGGTTCAACTTCAAATAAGATTTACAAATTGAAAATAAAAGAGCTGGATTATTTCTATTTTCCTAAACACTCCCCACCCCTCCCTTCTCCAACTGCTCGGCCGTTTTCAGAGCAGGGCGCTGCAGAACGAAGGTGGTGCTACTGTCCTCTGAAATTAAATGAAAGCCTTTCTTCTGCCTCTCTGACTTCGCGGTTAAAGCACCTGCCACTAGCTGGGCCAAATGGAGCTTGGAGAGAAGAGCTGGACATAGATCCCTGACTCCCAGCTCTCCCAGTTAACACCTTCCAGGCTCAAACAGCCCATAAACCAGAACAAAATCCAGCAAGAGCTTGGCTGCAGTTTGCAAGGCAGGAAGATCTCACAGGTGCAGGCAGCATTTTCTGCCTCACCTTGGCCATCACCCTGAGCAGAGGATAATTTTCTCCCTTGCCCGGCTGCTCGCACCCAGAGGAACGTGCTCATGCTGGGAACACATCCCTGGATTTGCTGGGCTGAGCTGGCGGCTCGTCCCGTGGTGCTGCGTGGCCGCTGAGACTGTCTTGCGAACCTGCCTCCTCTGCTCCAGCCCTGGTTTATCACTTCCTTTAAAGTGTTGACAGCACCACACGGAGCGGAGCAGGTTCACAGCTGAGCCGGGATTGCTCAGCTCCTTGGCAAGAAAATGACAGGTCCCCAAGAGTTTCTGTCTCTCCAAGGAAATGCTACGGGGCTTGGAGAGACGTTACCTGGACCAGCAGCGGGAGGAAAAGCCTGGGAGGTGGCAGGGGCTTCCTTGCTTGCAAATACCATGCGCACGAGATGGGGTTGGCAGTGGTGAAGCTCTTCCCCATTTCGCAGCTGCCTTCTGGTCCTGGTGTATCCACCCCCTGCGAGGCTCTGCTGGTGGGGAGAGCCTGGAACAGGAGCCGTGAGGGGCAAGCTGCATGGAAAACAGGAGCCAGGGTTCTCCTCCTCAAACCTTGTGGGTGCAGCCCTGCAAGCAAGGCAGGAGACAGGCTTCTGGGCAGCCTTAGTTTTTGGAGAAGACACAAGGGCTCGGTACAAAGAACCTCCCTCTGCACCACCACCTCCCTGTCCTGGATGGATGCACCCATGGAAGCCCAAAGAAGCAGCAGGCAGCTGCCCCTGACACGGTAGCTGCCGGCAGAGGGCACGGCTGCCTCCTGGGAGCCACCAGCCATGGCCAAGTTAATCCCTGCTGGGGCAGGCACGGCCCACCGCACCAAATTGTAAATACATCTGTGTCCTCCTTCTCCCTGCCACACATTTAAATCTATTTGATCCACTCTAATGGATTGATCTACAAGTTTGTGCACACACATCCTGCTTTGGACGGGGCGGCTGGCAGCGCCTCGCCCATCACGACCTGTCAGCTCCACTCAGCCTCACCTCCGCCAGGGAACGAATCCAATTACAGGATAAAGGGTTTTCTTCCCCTCCATATGGTCTCTGTAACGCTCCAGCTTTATCTTTCTTTAACCCCTTTCCTGGCGAGGGAGCTCACAAGCCTGGCATAAGCGGCTCAGCACCGCGGCCACGCGTGGCTGCTATCTGATATGGGGAAACGAGGTCTTCCCAGGGCAGCGGGGGTACCGGGAGGCATCGCAATATTTGCACCTTCCTCCCTCTTCTCCTGCCCACCTGGGAGGAAACGAGGCCCTGCAGAAGCGAGAGTCAAGGCAGCACATTTCCAAACCAGCCCAAAGCACAAAAGCAAGCCCAGCACCATCTTGCGTTCAGCGTTGGTGCTCGTGGCCAAGGTTTAAAGTCTTGTGCATCAGTCCGTCACCAGAACTCAGGCACAGATGTTTGTTTCATGACTGATTTCTTTTGCTTTTGCATTTCTCAACACCTTGCTCGGCAAATCGCTCCCCGTGTGCCCTTGGGCAAGTCACCTTTGCCCAAGCAGCGATGGAGAATCTTGCACTGGGATGGGGAGAGGCAGCACAACACGTTCCCAGCTGCCACCGCTCTGGGAAACCCCCCTCCCCCGGCACATCTGTGTGGTTTGCTGTTGCTCAAACCCAGGGAACCAACCGTATCAGCTCCGTGCAAGTTCGTTATTTGATTTTAATTATCATTTCTTGCTTTACACAGGACGCGAAAGCTCCGAGCAGCTCAGGGCTCCGTCACGCAATGTGCTGACAAACAATGAGTAAGAGACAATCTCATCTCAAAGAGCTTAGCAAAGCAGAAAAAAAAAACTGCAAGAGGGAAGAAAACCCTTTTCTTAAGGACAAACACAAAGCGAGCGAGCTCCTCTCGCCTTAAACGGGGCCTGAATTTCGCTATTGCTGCCTTTGTCGTGGAGTCAGCACTGCCAACAACCGGGAGCTCTCCGGGAGACAGCCCATAAAGTTCCCCCGCTAAGAGACACCAAATTAAAGGCATCACTTTCCATTTCTGTGACAGAGGCGCCGAGAGAACCGAGGTTGCATTCAGGACACGTCCTGGAGGAACCAGCTAGCCTCGCCGGTGTCATTTTCCTACGCCGAGTTTATGCGAGGCCTTCGGCATCGCTCCGGCTGGCGCTGACCTGAGGAGAGCTCTAAATCCACCGGCCTCAGGCTATCGACCGAAACACCGGCCTTGGCTCGCAGGGGGAGAAAGCTGAGCCCATGAGGACAGCTGGGAACGGACAGACCCCTGTTAGCACGACAAAGGCGACTCAGGCTTACCATATTCGGCTCCCCAAAAAGGGGAAAGGTTCTTGCCCAGATCTAGTTGAAGGTCAGGAGAACATCCTCTTGGTCCAGTTGGTCCTCTATAGGCAAGCTGCCTGGATACCATGAATGAAGCCAAATCTGCACCACGCCTTAGCTGAAAGAGTGGAGAGGATCCACTGATCAAGGAAAACATCTCTACACCAAAAAAAATCCTGCTGATCCTTTTCCCCCCACCCACCCAAACCAGACCATCCCTTGATCTCTTCTCCCCATAGCTGTGCTTCATATGTACAGCTCTTTAGGCAAAGAAGGGACACCACAAAGACAGGACACCACAAAGATGTGGCAGAAAGTCCCACAGGGATGGGAGGTGAAAATGACTTTGTGGGAGATGAAAATTAACTTTCCCATGAGATAAGTGTTCCCGTACAAAACCTTGGAGCAGCACCAGAGCTTTCAGATGCTGCTGGAAACAGCAAGGTCCAAGTCTTTTGAAGGTGGACCATCATAGCTGGATCTTTTAGCTGAAGGGAGTTGTTTTCTACCAGGGCAGGTGAGAGGGACACACTGGAGTTGAGGTGCACATCTGTTTAGGTGTATTAGCATTTCTGGGTTCTCCTTTAATATTCAACCAATTCCACAAAAATGTGCCCAACTTCTGTAGGTCCAGAGGCTTGGCTATGGCCAGGAGTGGCGTGCAATACCTCCACAGAAAGCTTTATGAGAAGCGAGGCTATAGGACTTCTCCACAAGAAACTCTTCCCCTCAAGGAAGACCTAGACTAGGAATTTCATGACTGGTGGTTTCACAGGACATGCAGTGAGATACTTCTGAGGGGCACAGGCATCCCATGGGGAGTCCATCCCAGGGCACCCAAGGCTGACGTGACCCACTTACTCTCACCATGTCCTAGTTCCGCTCCTCTTGGATCTCTGCAGACGGATCAGCGGGTCAGCGATTAGGACTTCGTGCCTCCCACCCACACCCCTTAGCCTTCCGCTCCTGTCCTCTAGCTCTGAGACACTCCAGTCTTGCAGAAGACCTCATTCATCCAGCAAGCCAGCGTTGACTTTTTCCATCCACCTTGCCTTGGTGGAGGGCAGCGGTGGGAAAGAGGCTAAGAGCTTACGGCATTAACAGATCAGGGCCATTAACGCCACCACATGTCAGAGATTAATGGAAGAGCTTCCCTAAGGCGCCTTAGGCAGGTCTCCTGGAGAAGGAGCACCCATGACCCAGAAGGAAGAAATGGGGAAAGAGCTTGGAGGAGATGGAGTGTTGATGATCCACTCTACACCTGACTCTGCTGAGAAGGGTTTCACAGTCTCTTGTGTGCTGGGATGGGGATCCCACACCCCATACTGAGAGCTAAGAGACTGGGAGAACTTCTTTCCATCCCACTTGCTCTCCCAGTGCAGCTACAGGTTGGTGCTGGTGTCTCTGGAGGGAATTCAGGACATCAGCATTGCTGAGGCTCTACCTTCCCTCCCCAAGGGCTCTCAGCACTGCTTCTCCAGCAAGCAGTGACACTTTGTCAGGCTGGGTTCAGAGCTTGACTAAAGACCCTCCCTAAATCCCACCAATCCTTGCAAAGCCACAGCCCAGGTTGGTGTCCCACTGCTGGGGTGGGAAATACTCACCAGCAGCTCCTGGGGAGACAGGGAGCCCCCGGGCTGGCCATAACTCATCCATCCCTACCAGAGGTCCTTGGAGGATCAGCTGAATATCGTACATCCTTCAGTCCAGGGAGGAGACAAGGAAGAGGAGGAGGAAATTCATGGTCCTTGGTAAGACAGCCAAGAGACCTGCCTCCAAAATGCTTCTTTGCCAAGATTACAGCCTTTGGGATGGGAAGCGGTTTCCCCTCCTGCCTTTGCCGAGCTCCGTGCACTGAGGTGACCCTTGGCCACAACAGCAGAGCCTGGTTTTGCTCTTTGATGGGGACACGTGTCCACACCAGGCAGCACCTACATTGAACCAGGCACCCGGAGCATAGAGCGGCCAAACCGCCAGCGCCAAGCCAACAGCTCAGACCTTCAGAGCTCGCTCCAGCCTTTCCCCACCGACCTCCCCAGCATCCGTGAGTCAGAGCTGGGTGCTCTCCAGTTCCCACACACTCCCATGGAGTCCTCCAGCCACCCATGGACACCCCAAAGGCTGTGACCCACTGCGGACCCCACCGCTGACCCACTTTCCCATCGATCGCCCAAAGCAGCCGCTTCCCAACGCACCGCCACTCCTCCTACCATTGCCCCTCTTCCAAAGGGCTCCCCACCCCATCCCTTCCTCCCCCCAACTCCTTAAACAATATTAAACACTTAATGGCAATTAATACGCTTTAATGCAGGTTTTGGGGCCAACTGGCTGCTTAGAGGGTGCTTAAACCATCAACCCCTCTCAATCCCGTTGCCCTTGTCATACAAAGTTAGCCGAGCCCCTAATCCGGCCTCCCCCCGCGCTCCCTCGACGAGGCCGAAGGGTATAAAACCTCCCCTGGCACGGGGGCACCGCCACCCTCGACGCGGAGCAGGGGCAGCGCACCACCTCCCGTCCCCTCGCCATTTACTGCTCTCTGTAATTCATTCCTTTGGGGGATTTTTTTTTTTTTTGGGGGGGGGGGGGGTGGGGGGTGGGAAAGGGGGATTATGGAAACAGGACCAGAATGGGATTTGTCNTTTTCCCGCACTCGGGGGGGGGTGGGGTTTCCTTTAGTTGTTTGTTTTGAGGTGTGGTGTTGTTTTTTTTTAATCGGGGTTGAAGCAAAATTAATTGCAAAATCAGAGCATTTGATTTATTTTCTTTTCAAAAACCAACCCTTAAAAGCAAAGCAGCTGCCCTAACCTCGGCAGGATGAACGGGACGGAAGGTATCAATTTTTACGTGCCTATGTCCAACAAGACGGGGGTGGTGCGAAGCCCCTTCGAGTACCCCCAGTACTACCTAGCCGAGCCCTGGAAATACCGCCTCGTGTGCTGCTACATCTTCTTCCTCATCTCCACCGGTTTGCCCATCAACCTCCTCACCCTCGTGGTCACCTTCAAACACAAGAAGCTCCGGCAGCCGCTCAACTATATCTTGGTCAACTTGGCGGTGGCTGATCTCTTCATGGCCTGCTTTGGCTTCACGGTCACCTTCTACACTGCCTGGAATGGCTACTTCGTCTTCGGCCCCATCGGCTGTGCCATCGAGGGCTTCTTTGCCACGCTGGGAGGTAAGGGCGGTGGGGTGGGAGCTTGGGTTTAAGGGCTGGACTCGGCAGTGGGTGATCTTGCTTCTTCAGGGCTTTAGGAGCCCAATTCCATCCCTTCATCGGCTTCTTTGCCACGCTGGGAGGTAAGGGCGGTGGGGTGGGAGCTTGGGTTTAAGGGCTGGACTCGGCGGTGGGTGATTTCGCTTCTTCAGGGCTTTAGGCGCCCAATTCCATCCCTTCGTCATGCCGTTGTATCCTGGAAGCCATCTCGGGCACCACTGTGGTGCTGCAGCTCGTTGCGTGGGGCAGCGCTCGCCCTGTAGCTTAAAGAAGGGGATAAAACCAGAGAGTTAGGCAAGTTTGAGCTTGACACCAAGAAATGCCCATCTCAGGAGTAGCTGGGCACTGCAAGGAGATGAACATCAGAGGGATCCTTGTTTGCAGGATCAAGTTTGGGGTCAGCTGGCCACACTGGTCAGCGTGTGTTCAGGGGGTTGCACAACTCTCAGAGATCTGTTGGGGATGACCACATCACGTTCTTGACTCCATGTCAAGCATCATTACCAAAAGGCTTCTCTTTCGGGGGAAAAGGTGAAGCATTTGGGAGCGTCCAGGGAAGGAAGAGACATCCCCTGGGAGAGGGACCACTCGGGAGTGGGACCCCACAGAGGGGGTATGGGCATGGAGAGGAGGAGTCCAAGACAAAGAGAGGGGTGACAGCTTATCTAGAGGTAAAAGGAAGACGTGGCAGCTCTTAACCAGAGAAGAGCAGCAGCATGGAGGAGGAGGAGGAGGATTCGAGGTTGCGAGAGCTTTGCAGCAACTGCTGAGCTCTTGTCGCAGTTGCACCCAACGCGGGTGCCCTTGGGAGCTTCCTCAGCTCCTTTCTCAGGGACACGAGAGCCGCTAACGCTTCGCCCTGCAGAAAGCCCCCATGCAAAACCAGGGAAAACGTGTTTTGCACCCGCTGCCCACGCAGCCAGCCGGGCCCACGCGACACCTCCTGATGGATCTGACAGCCGCTAAGCCTTGCCTGTAGAGAGCCACAACCACTGCAAGGACTTCGCTTCCCCCTCGCCCCCTCAAACGGGGCGATTTCCCTCAATGATGCTGCTCTGCAGGAAAAAAAAAAATAAATTGAAATAGATTTCAAAAAAAAAGGGATATTCCGCCAGGCAAAAGCAAAATTAAAAGTCCCGATCCAAGCCACGAACAGAGGAAGGGCTTGGTCTTGAGGTCAGAAAATCGTGCAGGTCTGCGCTCTGAGGATGTGAGCCTTGCGGGGGGGGGCTTTTGGGCAGCATTAATTGCCCTTCCCGTGTTTGCATCTAGTAAAGAACAAGGAGGCTCCTGCTCCTGGGGAAGAAAGTTTGATGGGAAGCAGCCGCTGCGCGAGCAGCAGGTCCCCAGCGGCTCCTGGCGCAGGGTGTAGTTAGCAGCAGATTATCACGGCTGGGGGCATTAGGAGCCTTACAGCACCGACTAAACGCTCCCAATCCCCTGAAGTTTAATTATCCCTTCAAAATACATGTGCACGCGCGCCCACCCACACAGCCACCCCCGTACGGCTCCCCCCGAGCCAGCGCTGGCGGAAGGCTCATGAAATGCACATTTCAAAGCATCACCAGGTTTGGGCTCATCTGGCGGCTTCGCTGGAAATTCTTCTTCCTCCCCCCCCGCCCCGCCCAGGTGGAATCCACCCCCTCGATTTTTAAATTATCAAAACCCCACGACGATCTCTCCTCCTCCAGCACCGGCATCTCCCTCGGCTCCCGGCTCTCTTGCACGTGACAGCCGGGAGATTCCCAGTTATTGAGTAGGATGCTGGTTATCCCTTGCTGATTCCCCAGCTCCACAGTTCCCTCTGCTCGTCGCTGCAACCACGAGACCGTGAAGGGAAGACCAAGCCCAGAGGAGCTCTTATCACCACCATACGCTCTCTGCTTCTCTCCCTCCCGCAGGCCAGGTCGCGCTGTGGTCCCTGGTTGTCCTGGCCATAGAGCGCTACATCGTCGTCTGCAAACCCATGGGAAACTTCCGCTTCTCCGCCACCCATGCCATGATGGGCATCGCTTTTACCTGGGTCATGGCCTTCTCCTGCGCCGCTCCGCCCCTCTTCGGCTGGTCCAGGTGAGTCGGAGGGTTGCAAACGTCTCGGTGGGACAGGAGACAAAGCTCCCTGGGCTCCAGTTCAGAGAGGAAAGAACAGAAATGGGAATCTCAGGCTGAGGATGGCTCCGTGTCCCCTCATCTAAGGCAGCCCCGGCCTCAGCACCTCCAGCTCCAACACCCCTCCTATGCTCCCTTGATGCTCTGCAGAGAAACTGGCGCTTTGACAGGCACAGCTCATCTCAGCCATGCCACGAAGAGCTCATTTCTCTCCGCAGACCATAAAGGGGCTGCTCTGGGGAGGCAAACTTGGCTTTGCCGATGTGCTGCCACCCCAGCATTGCTCCTGGGAGCCCCACAGCACCTTTTCCAGCACCCCTGCCCCAATCCCCCTTAGCCCATCTGTCCTGCTCCCAGCATCACACCACGTCAGCTCCCCACCAAGAAATGCCCCCCAACAAAACCTGAGGCCACACTGGCTGCTCACTAGACTGTAGCAAGTGTGGCCTCCAGGCAGTTGAAGCCCACGTCTGGCTCTTCCACGGACCCACACCCCTGCGCAGAAGCCGATGCAGCAGCCAAAGGGCACCCAGGGCGTAAGGGAGGAGCTGAAGGTGATTTCTCTGCTGCTGCAGCTCCAGCCCCTCCTGCCGCCGCGCTGCCCTGTGGAGCCCCAGCAAGTCCCCACCAGCCCTTTGAGGTGGCTTTGGGGCAGCAAAGTCCCTTTACCATCCACCTGCGATGAGGCGCAGCCAGATGGTCCCTCTCTAGCCTTGGGTTGGGATCCCGGCCCAGACAGCCAGTCCTCAGCTCCCTGGCAGACCTGAGCTGCACCCCTTCGAGCCAGGACCCTTCCAGACACAGGTTGAGCAGCCCTCGGCCCTGCTCGGCATCCCTCCATCCACAGAGGGTGAGCAGGTGGCTCTCGGCAGGCAAGTGCTCAGCCACTTCGGAAGGAAATAAATAGCCCGTTCCCCACGGGAGGGAGCGAATATCACAACAAACCGATGCTACTCGGCCAAGTGCAACGTGTCAGCAGCAGTGCGTGATGGCCCCGAAGGAGCCGCGCGCTGCAGAACCAGCGAGGCGTGGGGCGCAGAGTTGAAGCTGGGGAGGAGCTCACCCAAAACCCCCGTCGTGCCGCTCTTCAAGCACCCCCCCATCCTTCGGGAATTTGGTCCCCAGGTTGAGCCCCTCCTGGTGCCTCCAGGGAGGGTCCTGGTGAAGATCCTAACTTTTCTCACTGGCAGATACATGCCGGAGGGGATGCAGTGTTCCTGCGGCCCCGACTACTACACCCACAACCCTGACTACCACAACGAGTCCTATGTCCTCTACATGTTCGTCATCCACTTCGTCATCCCGGTCGTGGTCATTTTCTTCTCCTACGGACGCCTCATTTGCAAAGTCCGAGAGGTAATGTTGGGAGGGGATGGATGGGGATAGGGTGGGCAGCTCGGGCAGGAGAGGGGAGGTGGACCCGAGGTAGAAAGCTCTGGGGTGCCCCTCACCACCTTCTCTGCCTGCAGGCAGCTGCCCAGCAGCAGGAATCAGCCACGACCCAGAAGGCCGAGAAGGAGGTGACGCGGATGGTGATCCTCATGGTGCTGGGCTTTATGCTGGCCTGGACGCCCTATGCCGTGGTGGCGTTTTGGATCTTCACCAACAAGGGAGCGGATTTCACCGCCACGCTCATGGCAGTGCCTGCCTTCTTTTCCAAGAGCTCCTCCCTCTACAATCCCATCATCTACGTCCTCATGAACAAACAGGTGAGCTGTCCCGTGTCATGCAGGGTGAGCCGCTCCCCTTGGCTTACCCGCACACCTCAGATCACCGCAGGCCCCTTGCTCTTTCCCAGGGTGATAGAATCATTTTGGTTAGAAGAGACCTTTAAGCTCGAGCTTCCAGGGCATCACCAAACCACGTCCCTCAGCACCACAAAGTGGTTGAATCTCAGCCTAGGGGGAGCAACAAGCTCAGAGGCTGTTGGGGTCTTCTGGTCCTGCAGCACATCCCCACTGTAGCCACCAAATACCATCGTTCTCCATTTCTCTCCCCTCTCTCAGTTCCGTAATTGCATGATCACCACAATCTGCTGTGGCAAGAACCCCTTTGGGGATGAAGATGTCTCCTCCACTGTATCCCAGAGCAAGACCGAGGTCTCCTCCGTCTCCTCCAGCCAAGTATCACCTGCATAGACCATGGACAGTTTGAACTGGGGTGACTCGCCGAGCTCGGGGACCAAGACAGACCCACAGTGTCATTTCCCGCAGTCACTCCCTCGTGCACCGACACCCTCCCCTGCACGAGCACTTTTAGCTGTGCGCGTGCTGCGGTAGCTTCCCCCCTCTCCACGTGCAGACCCCCAGCCCCTGGCACGCTCGCTGGGACCCCCCCTGCACACGCTGGTGCAAACACGGCACCCTGAGCTCTTCCACGCTGACACGGCCCCTTGCAGGGGGTGCCCAGGTCCCTTCCCCAAGCTCCCAGGAGCTGCTCAGCTTTTGGGGACTGCACCTACTTCCCCCCAAGCACCAGCAAACCCCTTGTTTCGCTCGCATCACCTGCAAACAGCAGCAGCCAGCGGGAAACCCCAAACCGCAATCTTTTCCTCCCTGAAACGTGCTCCCTGCTCTCATCCCCTCTCCCTGGCGCTCGAGGGAGCGCCGCAGAAGCATTCGGCCCTCGTTTCCAAAATAAAATTAAGTGTACTGAGAAAGCACCATTGCAAAAAAAAACAAAACCAAACAACAACCCAGAAGCACAAACCAGCACCTGGAGCAGTCCCGGCTGCCCCTTGCCAGCACCCGAGCCCGGGGCTGAGCCGGAGCTGAGCACCCCGCGGCCGGCCCAGCTGATGGAAATCGATACCCATAGTCTTTATAAATCAATAGAACAAATGGAGCTGCGAGCGGGCTGCGCTTCGAGCCCGACTCTCTGTATCCCCAAGACAACGCCGGAGATATATTTTTTGTGTCTTGGAACCTGTAAATATTTGCTCGCATACTTTGAAGTCTCTATCTTTCTCAGCCCTTTCCTTTCTCTTCCTCCTCCTCCTCCCAACTCCAAGGCAGAGAAACCATCTTTCCCCTCCGCTCGCGCCGGCCGGACACGCACGGCCAACCTTGGAGGGTGGGACCGGTCCCCGAGCGCTTTCCTGTACATATTTTATAAATAAATAACATCGTGTCAGCACAAGGACTTCAACAGTCAAGAAGTAGGGATTAAAAAAAATAAGAAATAAGCAGCACAGATAAAAAAATAATAATAATAATAAAAAATACAGATGCTCAGTCCTTGTCCTTTCTCTTGGGCTGTGCTAACAAGATGCTGGTGGCAACGAGAACATGCAGCGCTGCTGTTGGAGACACGAGCCTGGAGCTGTCTCGAAAGCCACAGGAAGGGGGATTTGGGGGCTAGGCCATTGCCAGGAAGGTGACAGCACCGCTGATGGAGCACCAAAAGGCTTTAGAAGCAAAAAGAGACAGATACACGGCAGCCAGCGCCACCGCTGCTGCGTCCCACAGTCGTCACTGCCCAGCCTACCACCAGCCATTATTTTTATGTTCTTTAATATTTAAGCATCCCCCACGTAGCCTTAAATAAAGCTTCAGCCGAGAGCTTTTTGCAGAGTTCAAGTTCCCCTCCCCGCGGGGCCCTTCGAGTCGGCGTCGTTAAGGAATTGGCAGAGTCAGGGAAAAATTGTTCCCTGTGTCAGTGAATTTGTTACGGAGCCGGCTGGAGAATCATCCCGAGCGCGTTCGCTGCCGGGGCTCTCGCCCTCCACCACTCTCCCCGTGCAGCTCACACGTGCCCCCTCTCAGATATTTATTTCATAGAACCATAGAATAATTAAGGCCTCTGAGCTCATCGAGTCCAGCCTATGGCCTACCCCCACCACATCAGCTAAACCCTGCCACTAAGTGTGGCATCCAGTCTTTGGATTTATTTCGGTCCAAAGCAACCAAAACTGGTGGGAAGCCCAAGGCTCAACCCTGGGGTGGGAAAGCAGGAGTAGAAACCACCTTTTGCTCCAAAGCACCAGCAGAACCAGCTCTCTGGGCACCCTCCTGCCTCCGCACCCAGCCAGACTGGACCAAATTCAGAGGTCCTGGCCAGTGTCCAGCGCTTGGGTGACCACAGGAGCACTCCTGCACCAAGAGCTACCCTGAATAATTCATGACCCGCTCTCTCCGGGTCTCGGGAGCCTCTTTTCCTTCACCTACAAAGCAACAAACCCATTTCCTTTTGTTCTTTGAAGCAAGGGAGAAGCAGAGGAGCAGAGGCACCGGGGCTTTTTTACAGCGCTCGCACACGCTGAGCGGAAAGGAGGCGTCCTTGGCGCCGCTTATCTCACCCCCTGGACTTCTGAGCACGATATATTGCAGGAACTCAACCCTCCATAACGACCTACCCTGCACGGAGCACAGTATCTGCCACGTATCTCCCCCTGCTTATTTTTTTTCCTTCTGTTAAATGCTGCACTTACAGTTCAGGGCTGCTCGCCTCTTACTGCCGGGCAGTGATGCTGGGAGAATTCACAATGATGTAGCAGACTCCNTGGGCTGCCCAGGGAGGTGGTGGAGTCACCGTCCCTGGAGGTGTTTAAGGCCAGACTGGATGCCACACTTAGTGGCAGGGTTTAGCTGAGTGGTGGTGGTAGGTCACAGGCTGGACTCAACGATCCAAGAGGTCTTTTCCAGCCTTAATTATTCTATGATTCTATGATTCTAAATCCAGCCTAAGAGAGTAACCCCTCTGCTGCTGCCTCCAGCCCCTCTCTACCCGAGATGGCCCCACAGCAGCACCTGCTGCTGCTGCTGCTGCTGCTCCATCTCTCCTCAAACTCATCTCCACAAAACATTAAATCATCCAACCTGCAGCACCGGTTCCTCCAAAACCTTAGAGGAAGGAGTGGAGCGCAGCAGCCAGACAACCTGCAACCAAAAGCCAAAACCTCATCTAGCCCTCCCTGATTCAACCTTGGGGTAGCTGAAAGCATCTCAAAGGCGTCTCTCTCTTTTTTTTTGTCCCCCTCTCCTTGTTTTAAACACTTTTTTTGGGAGGTGTGAAGCCATCGTTTCCTGGCAGCTGTGCACCAGGCTGTGCTCCCCTCGTATTTCAAATCCCGGGGCTTTTAAAGATGTTCTTTATCGATCCGACACTTATTTATATGCGAGCAACAGGGGAAGAGGGTTAGTTCAGTTATTAAATTTACAGAGCTGACAACAGCAATCAGAAGATATATCACTTAATAGGAGATTAAGAGGGAAGCAGCAGGAGCCCAGATTTCTGACCCAGTGTTTCAGATGGGTTTAGCCGTGTCTATCTATGTGTTTTTACTGCTGGGATGGCAACGTAACAAAATGATCCTATCGTGCGCTTTGCCCACAGGGTTTTAGCACTAATTGATTTTGCAACAGCTCAGCTCATCTCCAAGATTCCAAAGGCTTTTGCATGGGCTGCATCAAAAGGGGACTCTTCTGCCCAGGGGCATCTCCTGGCAGAGGGAAATCCAGGACTGGGGGGGCTAAAGTCAAACTGGGGAGCACAAAGGGCACAGGGAAGAGCTTGAGCTGAATCCCACCATCCTCAGTGAGACAGAACCTGGACACCAGCTACTTGCTCCCCTTGGTGTGAAGTCATGCCCAGAGAGAGCTGGTGGCACTTGTGGGACCGTGGCTTGTCGTCGCTGCTGCCGGCACGAGGAAATCAATAACGCCCGTGATTTGGAAAGGCAGACAAATGGGAAGCTGATTCTGAGATTCCTTAACTCATTTGCACACGGTTAAGCTTTAATCACCTTCATTACGTTTCCTTTTCAATAAAGCTCCTCATCTTACAAGGACAAGACACCCAGTGACAATTATTGTTCTTTAAAATTTGATGAGCTTCATATGCAGATCAGCTCTGGGCACAGCAGACCAGTTTGGCATATCTATGAAATAACCATTTGGTTAAATAACCGGAGGCAAGAGCTACCCTTTAGGAGCCCTTGGACAACTCACAGCTTTCCCAGACGGAAAATTCCCACAGGCACCAGCTCTGAGGAACCAGGAGATCCCCAAATCCAGCTCTGAGATCCCTCCCTTGGGAAAAAAAAAAACCAACAAAAATAAATCATTCAGGCGTTATTTCTTTCCACTTTTCCATAGATGCTGATATTTTCAGGTGCTGCTCGCTTGCATTCAGCAAGGATCATTGCAGCATCACTCACTGCTAGCAGATAATTGCAGACAGAGCAGGTACCGTCAACTCCTTCAGCGCCGTCGGCCTGAGGTTGCTCGGCAGCCCCTGGCTGCTACCACCTAAATTCACATGCAATTGAGGAAAGCAGGCAGGCTTCACCAGGAAACCGAGACAGCTGGAAATTCAGGCCCAAAGGGCATTTCAGTGCCTAACTCCTCTCCCCACTGCAGCTGGGACTGCTCCTCCTTACCCGAGTATTGCCATCATCTGTTTTCGGAAAACTGCAGTAATTGGCTCAATTCATTTTAAATCAGTTATCGTTTGTGCAAGCAGCAGTCGGGGGAAAAGCAGCTTGTAGTTAATAACATCTCTAATTTGGAGACATCCGCGGGGACGAGGAGGGAGAGCTCGCCAAGGGGCCCTTCTTTGGTTCGTGCCCCGTGAGGCCGCTGCGACCACAGGGCACGGACCCAAATCCTGCCCCGAAACACAGAGACAAGGATGCGAGGTTTGAGACAAGGTCCTGGCCCAGTGCTGTGCCGTACAGCACTGCCTCATCCTGCCCCAAGGCTGATCCCCGCAGCTGGGACATCGCTTTCTGGCATTTCTCCTGGGACATATTTATCATGTCTGAGCGCAGAAGCGGCAGCCGGGATGCCGGAGGGTCTGGCTCGATTTATTTGTCTCTGCCAAAGGAAAAACATCTCTTTGTCCAGCCACGCCAGCAGCTCTGGAAACAGCAAGATTAAAAAGCCTCCTCCTTTCCCTCCGTGCCGTTACACTCGTAGGGCTGGGGGGTGTCCAAATCCCACCCCAGCCTTTCTCTGGGGTGCATGGACACCAAGACCATGGGGAGAAGCTGCTGCTGTTGGATTTATACCTTGGGAGAGGTTGAGATTTACCCCTAGCACTGGCACGGGGGAAATTTCAGAGCTCCCTCCAGTCTCTCCTCCATGAAGCTGAACCCAGGGCACCCCAGGCAGTACTTGCACCCCCCCAGGAGGGTGCACGAGCACCCACATTTGCACCACTTCCCAGCATGGACATCCCCAGCCCATGCACAGCCTCTCGGAATCCATCACCGCTGCCTGTGTCACATTAGCAGCAATAAAAAGATTCAAACTGCAATTCCTTACTTTTATGAACAAATGGCCCTGGATGGATGATTCAGGCAGCATTCAATTTCCAGCGAGAAAGTGTCAGCAAAAACCCAGCCTCTTTCGTGTAGGTGGATAACTGCAAATAAAAATGGGGAATTATTAGCACTTAATACTTGGTGGGGTGTTGTGGTGTTTTTTTTTTCCACTCCCTAGTGCTCTTCTCTGGTAGATGCTGAACACTTTAGATAAACTAACCAGCTGGGAAGGGGGGCTGGCTAATGGAAGATGCAGGGATTGCAGTGGTGGCTTCAGAGGCTGAGACTGTCCCCATCCTGCTGCCAGGGCTCTCCTCCAGCCTGTCTCCTCTTCTCCTCCCTAAAACTTCTTCTCCAGCCTCCTCCCCACCCTTCCCCTCCCACTCACAGCTCGCTGCCACCAACACAGAAGCCTCTGGTCTCCCCCAGCCCCAGGAGGTGTCCAAAGCAGCCTCCCCATGAAGTTGGAGCTTCTCTGAATGGCCACGGAGAGACACCCGCCAGCCTCCTCCAGACTCTCTTTCTCCTTCATCAAGATCGCCTATATTTTTCTTATTCATCAGACTGACGAATGGGCAGAAAACAGACTTCTGGCTATTTCCTGCGCGAGCTGCCCACTCCTCCTCTCCCCTTGGCGATGACTGAGAGCTGAAGCGGAAGGAATGGCATATAAATTTCTTTCCTCCCTCCTTTAATAAATACCTCTATTACCTCGCGCTTTCCCCCAGTTCTCCTCCAGCTGGCTGCTGCAGGCTCCTTCTCCCTCTCTTGGCAGCTTGCTGCCCGCCAGCCAGACGTGATAAACCCAAATTCTCATTTCTATAGGGAATAAACAGTGAGACTGAGCCAGGCTGGCTGCAAAAGGCTGCGGGGCAGCACGGGAGGGGAGAAACTCCCTCACTGGGCTCTGGCTGCAGCTTTGCATCATCGCACAGAGAAATGAATGAATTAATTGATTAGGGAAGGTGGGGTTGGGGCTTGTCTGACTGCACAGCAGCAGCTCACATCCTCTCGTCAGACCTCCTGCCTTGGTCCCAAGGGTTCTCAGTCTCGGGCATCACTGTGCACCTTAAGATTTAATGCAGGAAGGGAATAAGGACAAACCACGCTTAAAAATCTCACCAAGACAGGGCAGGGGGAGCAGGAGGGTTTGATGGCAGAGGGAAAGCCATCACAGAAGTGATTTGCTCTCCGGTCAGCAGCCAAAGGGGTCTCCCGAGGCATCTTCTTGCTACTCGGGAGCAGAAGTGATGCAGGTGGCTTCTGCTGGAAAAACACTGATGGCAGAGAAAGTCATAATGTCTCGGGAAAGGTGAAACTCCTGCTGAAGGCTTCTAGCACGGGGACAAAGCAGGAGACCGAAAGGAAAAGGCATTGCTGGAGCAGAGGATACAAGTGGAGACCCCACGCCCATGGTACAAGTGAAGACCAACCACATCCAGCCTCTGGAGAGCCCACAGTGGCACAACTGGGGTGGCAGGAGACGGTGTCTTGGTAGCACCACAGCCAAGCAGCCTCCTCCTGCAAAGCCAGGGTGCCCTGAGCTCCCAGGTCTGTGGATCTCCCATCTGCTGGGGGCACAGAGCAGAAGGGCAGAGACGTACCCAACTCACAGCCACAAAGCAATCGGTAGCATCCAGACGAAATAAAACATACCAAAAAAAAGCACCATAAAACTACAGAAGCCACAGGCAGCGAGCTGCAGCCCTTCAGGGCACAAGGCAATCTATGATTTTCAGCAAGACGGGAGCATCCTGGCAGCGGAGACTCACCCGAACGTCACTTGGCATCAATGCGGCTCTGCAGGCACCGCTGCAGCTCTGCCACCCAGAGCTCCCTGCCCAGGTTGTGGCAGCACCACAGGACAGCTTGTTTAGCGAGAGGCCCTGCCCAGAAGTGACTCCTAAAGACATTTCACCCCGTATCATGCTGTGAAGAGACATCAGAGCACCAGGATTTATCCCCTGCCTCGCCTCATCGAACAGCTTTTGCACGTCTGAGCTGGGCTGCTGCTGCAGCAGGCGTCCAAAAATGCCCCGTGCAAAACCAAAACCCAGCTGAGACCACCTGAATTCGCATCCTCAGCTCCAGCGCACAAATCAAAGCAAGGTGGGAGGCTGGCAGCCTGACTCCTTGCCGGGTTTCCTCTCCCTGTACCTCCTTTTATCCCAAACCCTTTCCTGCAGCTGTCAGGAACACCCAGGACAAGGTTTACTTGTCAAACGAAGCAAGTGCCACTGAGCCTCGCTCAGCTGCTTGTGCCCTCTCAACTGGATTGATGGAGGTGCTTTGCAAAGCCTGGAAAAAAAACCACCCCAACTTTAAAAAGCAGCATTGGGGGGGGGGGTGGCAGCCACCCAATTTCCCCCGTAGCCAGCAGCTGGCATGTCTCATCTGTTTCCTGGAGTCTATTTAACTTCTAAATTTAACAAGCTCCTAAACAAGTAATAGCAGCAAGTGGCAGCACCCGGCGCCCAACCTGCGAGTGGCATTTGAGGGGCCAGGCCGCCATCAGCACCAGCAATGGGAAATTTCTCACATGTCTCTTTGATTTATGGCTCTAGTTAATTCTCCAGGAGGCCCCGCGAGCTGCCCCGAGTGCACGAAACCTCGGAGGGATAAATAATTTACCAGGTGGTTAAATATTCTTTAAGGTCTCGAGAACATCAGCAGGAGCACAGATCTGGGGCGGGGAGGGGGGGATGATAACACAAAACTACAAATTGAGCATAAAGAGGGAGGGGAATGGTCCAAACTGGGCACTGCCGATGGCTTAAAGCAGCACGAAGATGCAGCAGCAAAGCCGTTGCCACAGGAAGGAAAGGACCAGGACATCTCATCGCTGCTGCATCTCCATCCAGTGGGGTCGGACACAGCAAGGAGCGGGCTTGGCCAGGAGGTTTGGGTGAATATCCCATCCAGATGTGCCCTGCCAGCTGTGCAGTGCAGATGTGTAGTGTTCAAAATATGGATGGAATGGGGAGCAGGGAGAGGCAAATTCCCAGGGCAGGGGAGGTTGCCTCGCTTGGCAGAGCTCGAGCAAAGCCACATCTTGGCTTCAGATGATGCTGCTGATGCTTGGGGCAGAGCAGCCCCAGAACATGCAGCCTGGTGGCCTTGAAGCCCACGCTGGAAGGATGCAGCATTTTGGCAGCAGACACTTGATGAGATGAGATGTCAAGGGATTGTTTCCTCCCAGCTCTTGCTCTTTCTTCCCCATTAAATCCTCCTGAGGCACAGAGATCAGGAGGCACTTACACCCTGTGCTGGATGGAAGTGAGGAACCTTCGGGCTCATGCTGGAGGAAGACCAGGGGGCAAGAGCCATGAAAGCAGAGGGATGAAGAGGAGAAACCAAAGTGCTCCACCTGCAAATCTCCCAGCACCATTTTGGGCCCATGCTGGGATGTTTTGGGACTGCTGAGAGCAGGAGGGCAGCCCCAGGCTCCACCAGCAGCCGATGGCACATGGCAGCAGCACATGGAGGAGGCTGAGGGGAGACCTCATCGCTCTCTGCAGCTCCCTGAAGGGACATTGCAGAGAGGTTGGTGCTGGGCTCTTCTCACAGGGAATTAGCGACAGAACCAGAGGGAATGGTTCCAAACTACAACAGGGGAGGTTTAGATTAGATAACAGGAAAAAAATACTCCCAGCCAGAGCAGTCAGCTCCTGGAATAGGCTGCCCAGGGAGGGGGTTGAATCCCCATCCCTGGCCGTGTTTAAAGGGCGTTTAGATGTGGTGTTGGGGGAGATGGTTTAGGGGTGAACTTTGCAAAGTAGGGTTGAGGGTTGGACTTGATGATCCCAAGGGGTTTTTCCAACCTCCAAGATTCTAGGATTCCATGGCAGACACAACCTCCCCATGGCACCCAGGGTTGGCTGCCGGGGAGCCCAGGAGAGGTAGATGGCAGCAAAGCCTATTTCTTGCAGCAGCCGGGATGCGACCGCCACCCGGTCCCTGCTCCAACACCATCCAGCCACTGCACTGAGCAGGTATTCACAGACCATGCATCCTTTGCTTCACCCATGGCCCGAGTTTCCCAGCGCAGCTCCTTTCCCCCAGGTTTCTCTCCTTGAGCATGACTAAGAGCTCAGGACAGAGCTGAATTTCTACCTGGTTAGGATGTGCCAAGCAAATTAGCCAGGCAGGTGTAATTAAAACCCCTTTGGGCCAGATGCTTGGCTCCTTGCCTGCCTCTCCTGCCTTCTCCTCATCCCTGGAATGAGGCGTCCCGGGGTAGCCCACAGCAGTGGTGAAGTCACCACCTTGAATTTAAGTCTTTTTGGGAAACCCACAGTGTTTCACTGCAGACCCGTCCTGCTCACCCCTTGAGGGGAGATCACAGAATCCCAGGCTGGTTTAGGAGGGAAGAGACCTTAAAGCTCACCCAGTCCAACCCCCTGCAGGGAGCAGGGCCATCTCAACTAGAGCAGGTTGCTCAGAGCCCCCAGCAACCTCCCCTGCAATGGGGACAGGGATGGGGCAGCCACCGCCTCTCGGGGCAACCTGGGCCAGGCTCTCCCCACCCTCAGCACCAACAAGTTCTCCCTTCTCTCCACTCTCAATCTCCCTCTGGCAGTTCCAACCCATCCCCCTTGTCCTGTCCCCACAGGCCCTGCTCCAAAGTCTGTCCCCATCTTTCTGCCAGGCTCCTTGAAGCCCTGCAAGGTCCCCAGAAGGTCTCCCCGGAGCCTTATTCTTTCCAGGATGAATATCTCCAGGTTGAGATGGTAGCCCCCACTCCCTCGCTATGTCTCCAAATCCCCTTCCCAGCCCTTTGCTGATTTTCTCAAGCTCCTGTCATGGCTCAGCACAATTGAGCAATGCTTTAGGGAACAGGTTCCCCTCAAATCCCTCCCCAGAGGAGCCCTGTGAGGTCCCTGCCTTCATGTGTCCCACATCAGTGGGGAAGATGAGCAGATCCACACCTGCTGAGGACTGAGAAAGGGAGCTGCCGCTCAGTCCCTGTCCCAGAGGGTTTCTCATTGCTGCCCCTGATAAATGGATAATGAATAATTCACTGTTGGCTTTTGCTTTATGAAGTATTCATTGCAGTCGAGCTTCCCAGGGTAATTAACTATCCTATGAGCCTCGCGTAACGCAACCCGGCCACAATCCATCTTCAACACTTCATTAGCAGGTCCCCACACCACTTCAATAAATTAAAGTGGAACGAATACACAAACAGAACCGTCCCCGGGACCCCCCTGCTGACTCCCAGGAGACTCGGCCATCGCATCCCCAGAGCAGACACTGCCACGATGGCAACACATGGGTGGGCACCAGGATTGGAGCAGCACAGGGCAGGCCCCCCGGTGCTGGGGACAAGCCACATTCCCCTTCTCTGGACACGCTTCAGCCCCTCAATGTCCTTCTTGGAGTGAGGGGTTCAAAACTGAACCCAGGATTCGAGGTGCAACCAAAGCACAAGGTGGGCTGGTGCCTCCTGCAGAGCTGGACCCGTGCATCAAGTTTTAGAATCTTAGAATATTTAAGGCTGGAAAAGACCTCTTAGATCATCGAGTCCAGCCTAGGACCTACCACCACCACTCAGCTAAACCCTGCCACTAAGTGTGGCATCCAGTCTGGCCTTAAACACCTCCAGGGACGGTGACTCCACCACCTCCCTGAGCAGCCCAGCCCAGGGTTTTATCCCCCTTTCTGTGAGGAAGAG
>WEIS01018488.1:991-12384 GCA_013389965.1 Todus mexicanus | reverse complement strand
CACCACCTCCTCTCCCTGCAAAACCTCCTCGTGGGGCAACCAGCTCTTATCAAGGGCAAAGCCCCGTTTGTGCCCCACCTGCTGCTAATCCCCAACTGGTCCCAGCTGGGGCTCAGCCCTGCAGCCCAGCAGGTTTGGGGGGCAGTGGGAGCCACAGGTCAGGGTTTCCAGGTGCCCTGTCGCATGGCCACGTGTCCCCTCCCCGGTTGCCACGACCTGCTGCAGTGTCTGACTGAGGAGCCGTGCAGGGTGCGATCGGCAGATGCTGGTGTTTGCTTTACCGCGCCGCGTTCGCCGGGCAGAGCCGGGGCAGGCAATTTTCATTATATGATATCAACATTTAGCTCTAGCGTTTGGCAGTGTCAGCCCTAATTATTTTCAAGAAGTCTAGAGGGCTGCGGGGATGAATCAATATAAATAACACGTTCATAAACCCTGAATCGTGTTCCTAACAGCATTATGACTTTTAATTGGAATCTCAGCAAAAAATAAAGGAGCTTGGGTTGGGTCTCCCCCTCCCTTTTTCTTTCATTTAATTAATCTTTGCTGTCTGTCCTTATCCCCCATGGGGGGATTGGTCTCTTCTCCAAAGTAACAAGTGATAAGACAAGAGGACCCGGCCTCAAGTTGTACCAAGGGAGGTTTAAGTTGGACCTGAGGATAAACTTCTCCAATGAAAGGGTTGTCAAAACCTGGCCCAGGCTGCCCAGGGCAGGGGTGGAGTCCCCCTGATCCCTGGAGGGATTTAAAATACATGGAGATGTGGTGCTGAGGAACACGGGGCAGTGGTGCCCTGGCAGCGCTGGGGGAATGGTTGGACTTGATGAGCTTGAAAGTCTCTTCCAACCGAAGCAATTCTATGAGCCCACAACAGAGGATGCTCTGGGGTGAGGAGCTCAAAGCTGGGGTGGCTCTGTGCTTTTCACCAGCAAAAAGGAGATGGTGACCTGAGCAGTCCCACCCTGGGGACCAAGGGACATCCACCAGCACAGGGCCAGATTCGGGGCCGGGATGCTCTTTTCCCCAGAACTCAGGCAACCTCCTCCTCCACCTCCTCCTCCTCCTCTTCTTCCTCCTCCTCGCGGGCTGCAGCGATGGGGCTGCCGGGGCCGTCTCGCCTCCCCCAACTGCGGTGCAGATGGCCCAGCATATGGGCAGCCTCCCCTCGCGCTCGCACCTTGTAAGCAGATTCTGTCAGGTTTAAAGAGGAAAAGCTTAATTAAGCAGTTGTGTGTGTACAATTACGCCCTTAATTATCTCCGCGTTTCACTTCTTTGTTGTTTCGCGTTTGCAAGAAGCTTGGTAACAAGCAGAAGCCAAGGTTCTCGGAAGTGGGAGCTTTTCCTTCTCTAGTTTTCCCTTTCTCTCTCCTTCCTGCCTCATTTGAGGGATTTTTGCTGGACAGAATTGAGTTATAGAGCGAGCTTTGGAAGAACGAGACCCTGCAAGCCTCGAGTCCTCCTTGCTGGAGATCCAGAGCTGGGTTTCATCCTCCTTAGCAACCTCTCTGGTACCCAAACCAGAAGCAGGTTTCCAGAAGAGCCACCCAGGCAAAGCACAAATCAAGCTGGTAAAAAGCTGCTCTAGCCAATTTTTATTATTTCACGTGTTTGTGCAACAGCAACACCAACGCTCCAACCAAGCCCCAGCTCAGGGCTGGCTGGGAAGCACCAGCCCTTGCTCCAAGTACCCTCGAGAATAAATAGACCCTGCGAGAGCATCACCTGGAGTGATGCTTAACTGTACCTCCACCCAGGGACTGGCACCCAAGGGACAGCCCTGCCTAATTAATTCCTGCAATTACTCCATTCCACCCCATTTCCCAGCTTGGGTCCCCTTTCCATCCCATAGCAAGCCAGGTATTGTCCCCAGGGACATCCCAGGGTCCCCTCCTTGCTCCCACGCAAGGTTTAGAGCCTCCTGCAAAGATCAGGGACAAGAGGCAGCAAAAGCAACCAGCTCAATTTGTGGCGGTGCTTTTGTTTTATTCGAGGAGCCCTAAAGAGTCGTAAACATCCAGAGTTAGATGTTGGAGCTGGGCTTGTTTTTATTGTTCACAAGTCCTCTAAATTTTGCCATGTTTATGAAGCTTTTATTCAAAAGGACCCCAAACTCTCGCTTCTCTAATTGAGTATATTTCAAACCCCACATGCCCATGTTTTAATACATGGGGATATTTATATGACCATCGGTTAATTTTTTTATTTACCTGGTAGTGAAACTGATCTTCAGCCTTAATTCCCGAACTCATATTTGCTTGGAAATCAGAAGAGGACCTAACAATCGGCTGTATATTTAATGTGCCATTAAATTCTCCGTTCTGCTTTCGCAGCTTTCAAGCCAGTCGGCTTAAAATACAGCGGCAAACTCTCTTTGCCCAGTGCACGGGCAGTGAAACTGAATCTTCACGTGGCTGAAAGATGTCAAGCGCTGGGAACAAGCCCAGAGAGAGCAACAGAGATGCCTGGGGAGGAGGGAGCTGCAAAGCGAGACGTGTGGGCTGGGATGGAGAACACCAGGGTTGAGCTGTTGGAAGAGGGGAGAAGGGAGACAGGATCACAATTTTCAAAGGTGCAAGAGCTCATCAAGCTCATCACATCCCTCCGCCCCCCGTGCTCTCCCTCAGCTCCAGTCTGGAGCTGCAAATGGGTCCTGGAGTTGGTCATCGCTGCCACTGGGCTGGGGGGAAGCAGAAAAAAAATGGGTGATGATGAGACGATGATACTGACTGATAATGATGATGATAGTGATAATGATGATGATAGTGATAATGATGATCTGATTTTACCTCCTGCCAAGTTTCTATGAAATCTGCCCACTCGGAGGGGCAGCAGGGAGCCCCCCTCTACTGCTTCGGAGCACGGTGGGATGTCAGCCTGTCCGACCAGAGCACGATGATGTGTCTGTCTGCCTGTCTGCTGCTGTGCTGAAGCCAAAGCAAAGCCCGACATCCCCAAACAGTGCTCGGGGCAGCTCCGCTCCCGCCCTGTCCCTCTCTGCTCCCCATCCCTGCAGGGAGGAACCAGAGCAACAGAGGCCCCAGATCCTGCAAGCGCTGACGACTGGAGCCTGGGGACCCGGGTGAGCCGAGCCTTGATGTTGGAGAAGAGAAGATTAGGAGACAAGTGGATCACAGCCTGTAATTAAACACCCAGGGAGGAGGTCTGTGATGCCAGAGAAGCCTTTCATCCAGCAGTCGAAGCGCAACTTCCCAAGGGATGCGGGGAAGGCACCAGTGCTTGGAGGCTTTCACTGATGTCTCACCCCAACCTGGCTCTAGTTCTGGGGTGCAGCAAGGAGAGGCTCCGTGCAAGGGTCCAGCACTGTTGGCATTAGGATCAACCCAGCAACGTGCTCCCTGCTTCTCCCCAGCCCTCAACATCACCACGCAAGGACAGCGTGGAATGCAGGGGATGCTCATGGGTGGAGAAATGCATCTTGCACCCCCAAAGCCACATCCCCGAGGAGTTGAATCCAGGGAAACCAGAGCTTGTGTGGTCCTGCCATCTCGCCTTTGCTCCCACGCTTGCTGCCGACCTGCCCAGGCATCGCTCTGCTCTTCAGCCGAGCACGCAGCAGAAATTAAACCAGGCAGCACCGGCAGCGAAAAGCAAACGCAATATTTTAAAGTCCTTCCCAGTGTAACAATCTCGGGTACTATTAATAACACTTGTAAGGAGTTGTTCTTGAATAGATATGATTTTTATCTCGACGGCGTCTCTTTAAATCATCTGCAGCCCCACGAAGTTTGCAGGAAGCGGATTTTCTGTGCACCATTTATCTTGCCAAATACCCACCGCCTCTGTTTGCTGCTCACTCCCTCTTTAAGCGCTACCAGCGAGACTGGCCCCCATCTTCAACTTCAGTGATGGTTCCCAGCTTCAGATGCTCCTCATCTCTCCCTCCCTCCCTCCCTCCACCCCACAATTCCCCTTTGACGTGTGTTTTGCTGACTAAAATTAAATCAAGTGCTCAAATCTCTGCGGCTGAGAAGCCATCAGCTGCCAAAGATCCCCAGTGTCTTCGCTCCTCTCATTTATCAGTTCAAATTCAGCTTGCAGCTCCTAAATCTCCCCTCCATAGCACAGATCCTTCGGTAACTGCTGGGACAAGCAGCCAGAGCTGGCACCCACATTGGTCCCTCCTGCTCGGTGGGCTCTGGTCTGTGGGGAAGGACGAGGAGGATGGGGAGTGAGTGATCCCCAGCTGAGTTTGCAGCCACAGCAGCGTCACTGACCATCCCCAGCAGCGTCCTCGGTGTGACAGATGGACAAAGGCAGGAGAAAACCTTAGGGCAGGGAAGGCAGAGCCAGGCAGCAGGAGAGCAGTGGGGGGCACTTCTGCTGTCACATCCATTGCTTGCTTGGAAATGAAGACTTTTCATAGAATCCTAAAATCTTTGAGGTTGAAAAAGACCCAGTCCAACCCTCAACCCTACTCTGCGAAGTTCACCCCTAAACCATCTCTCCCAACCCCACATCTAAACGCCCTTTAAACACGGCCAGGGATGGGGATTCAACCCCCTCCCTGGGCAGCCTATTCCAGGAGCTGACTGCTCTGGCTGGGAACATTCTTTTCCCTACTCTCCAGTCTAACCCTCCCCTGTTGCAGTTTGGAACCATTCCCTCTGGTTCTGTCGCTAATTCCCTGTGAGAAGACCCCAGCACCAACCTCTCTGCAATGTCCCTTCAGGGAGCTGCAGAGAGCGATGAGGTCTCCCCTCAGCCTCCTCTGCCTCACACTAACCAGTCCCAGCTCCTTCAATCTCTCCTCAGCAGATTCATTCTCCAGGCCCTTTACTAACTTCATTGCCCCTTTTCAAGAGGAGAACTGCAGAGAAAGGAGCAGCTTCTCTGGTGCAGCTTTGGAAACACCAATTCTGCTTTCAAACAGCCCATGCTACTCCCTCGGCAGGGTTAAACTCACCCCGGTCCTCAGGCTGCTGCGGGGAGCCCAAAGATGGGTGAAGGTTGGAGCAGGGCTCTGGGATGCAGGAGTTGCAGGCTCGGCACCAACACCCTCACGGTTTTCAGTGCCTAAGAGAAGAGCGTCCCCTTCAGAGACTGTGACCTGGCAGACGGCAGCACAGCTCCTGATTTCAAAGGGGTTTTCCAAACCATGGAGATGTGGTGCTGAGGGACACGGGGCAGTGGTGCCCTGGCAGCGCTGGGGAAACGGTTGAACTCGATGATCTTAAAGGTCTCTTCCAACCAAAAGGATTCTAAGATTCCAGCTCACACCTCAAGCTGTGCTGCCAGTAGGCCCACAGCACTCTCTGTACCCACCAGCCCCAGGCTGGCATCGCACACCCAGACCAAGGAGAGGGCAGAGCAGAAGGTGGAGCAGCCCCAGGCGAAAGCAACGGGTTAGAGCGCGTAATTGAATTGGAGCGAGAAGGGAGGAGGGAAGAAGGAGCGCCTCCCGATGCCGAACAAAAAGCAGATGAGAGCCGGGAGTAATAAAATATTCCAAAACTAGATTAAGAAATTACAAGCGGGGAAGGCAGCGCGCGCTGGCTGGGCACGCGGTCCTGCCGCAGCTGGGACCGGAGCACGCACCTCCCCGCGGTATTGTGTGTTTTTATCGGATGAGGCAGCTTGCCATCCTGCTGTGAAAATGAATCTGCTTTTGGTGGATGATTAAAGCCAAGCACTCCCGCTCCCCTTGTTTCCGAAGGCTTCCGAGGCCTTTTTAAAGGAACACCTGTTACCAGGACCTGGTTAATAACTCAGTTGGGGAATACTTGAAGCTCGTCTACGCTTAATAGGTTTTGCATGAGCAGAGGAGGGGATCCAGGAGAGACCGAGGTGCCTGGAAGCAGAGGGATTCATCAGTCCCCACGAGGATTTTCTGCTGGAAGCTGTTACCTTCAACCCCAGCCTCGTGGGGACGGGGACCATGTCACACAGAGGGGTTTTAGCTGGAGCACTGGGTACCTGTTCCTGGCTGGAAATTTCCAGGTGCCGACGAAGCCCAGCCTCGCAGCCAGCCAGAGCCGGTGGATCAGCCGGTTGGCAGCTGACAGCTCCTGACCTTTGCAGCGCTCAGCTGGAGTGATAAAAATGAGGTTCGTTATCTCCTTCCTAATACAAGCTTTTGGTGAAAGATGGGAGCCTCCTGAGTGTTCGCATTGCCAGGCACAAGCGATCTGCTCTTCTCTACGCTGGAGCGGCAACAGAGTTTGGGGTGATGCAGTCACAGGGCACGAGCTCTGTCTCATCCCACTTATCCTGCTGAAAACTCATCCATGGGGATGTCCATCTGTTAGCAGGAGACACAAGGGGAAACTTGTTTGGGGGGAGGGTGTTGGAGCCTGGCCCAGGCTGCCCAGAGAGGTTGTGGAGTCTCCTTGTGTGCAGAGATTCCAAGCGCGCCTGGACACTGCGATGCTGGGCCCCCTGCTCGGGGTGACCCTGCTGGAGCAGGGGGGGGGCACCAGAGGAGCTCCAGAGGCCTCTGCCAGCCCTCACCACGCTGGGATTGCCGCAGGGCCAGCCTGCAAGTGCCATATAGCGACATTGTGCCAGGGCAGAGAGCACCAGAGGCCAAGGTCCAGTGTCCATCACTGGGCAGAGGACGTCGGTACCAGTCAAGTGGGCACGGCTTTGTAGGATGGTGCCATGAAACCCCACCTGCAGCAAGGAGCCCGTGCCTCAGCCACGCAAGGAGCTCGCACAAGCCACTCTGCTGCAGGCACGTCCTTCAGGAGGGACAAGAAAGTGCTCGAGAGATGACCGTGAGCAGAGGGAAACCATCACCTTAGAAAAATGAGGCCTGGAAGTGCCCATCAGCTCCAGAGCGGCGGCAGAGGAGCAGATGTTCCTGCACATGAAATAGGAATGGCTTCTTTTGTAGGAAGCTTTTCCTTCCCAAGGTGTGGGCAGAAGGCACCTCCCCGCTGTCAGCAGCGCTGCCAGTGCCTGGCAGTGGGTAATTAAAGCCTTTTATTCAGTGCTTGGAGGCACGGAGGCATCAAGGGCGCTTATCAAAGAAGAAACCCAGCGGGCTGGCTTTGTGCAGAGGGGAGGGAAGAGATGCCAAGGCTGCCGGTGCCGGTTTAAAGAAAGTTTTGGCTTCCTTCTCCTCTCCTAACTCTATAAATCCACCTTGTGAACAACTAATCCACGTTTATACATCACGCCGCAGCGCTCGGCTGGGTAGAGGCCAACTCCTCCTGCTGCAGCCGGGGTCAGCCCCAGCAGGTGGCTGAGCAGCTTCATCCCCCAGCAGTGCTCCTCACCCTCCTCTCCTGCCTTGATAAAGGGAATTTGCTCCTGCTCACCACAAACACACGCCCTGCGTGGGATGGTGATCCAGAGGGGTTCCTCTAATCTGCTCTGCCGCGGCATCCGGAGACACTCAGACACCATCTGCACCGTGCGAAGGACAACAGCAGCCGCTCAGGATGGGCAGGAGGATCTGCGTCTGGGGATGAGAGGGACAAAGAGCCCCCCGAAAGTGCTGGCAGAAGTCCTGGCTGCAGCCCTGGAACACACACGGGCAATGCTGAGGCCACGCACAACTCAGTGCACTGATGGGGGGTGCTCTCCTGTGGCACCCCAGGTGCAGCATCCCAAGAGTGATGTCCCCAGCCCAGGTCTGGGGGATCTGCGCCTTCCCCGCAGGGGATCTGCACCTTCCCCCTGTCTTATGGCGAACAGGAGGAGCACGGAAGGAACGTGGACAGAGCTCCAAGGTGGAGTGAATTTTCCAGCTCTCAGCTCTAAGGAAGAATCATCCTGTCATTCATCATCTTTAAAGATACGCAGAGTTGGTGAGAGAATGAATCCTTCTTCATAACCCAGTTCCCAGGATATTTTTACTGTGCATCATAAATTATAATACCTTTTTATTTTTGCTTTATGGCCTGTCCCTTGCCAATTCTGGAGATCTACATCCTCACTCCCCCTCCACCCCAAGTGCTTAAGGAACAATCTCTGCCTGCCTGTCTGTCTGTCTCCGTCTCCCACCAGGTCCCCTTCAACCACCTCTTATCCCTCTTGTCCACCCACCCTCTGCACCAAGATGGGACTGGAGAGCTGTGAGCATCACCAGCCCAGTGAAGAGCGAATGGTTGGCATCTCTGGGCTGCCACAGAACCTCGAGCAAGAGCGATCCATGGCCACAGCTCCAACCACCACAAGCCCCCATGTAGCAAGAAGAAGACCAGTGCCAGCTCCCAGTAGCACTGGGCCAGCCCCGTGGCCCTCTCAGGACCTCCCTGGGCTGCCGAAACAGCCTCGAACATACCCTGCCCCAACACACCTTGTTCTACGGCACAATTCCAGATGTTTTCAAGGCTGGGACAGCTCTGAGCTTGCCTGGCTTTGCCTTGCTTCAATGCAGCTTTTTCCATGTTGCGCATGGTTTTAAAGTCCTGTTTGGTACCAGCAGCAGCTCAGGAGAGGCAGAGGTGTGGGCCAGGGTGGGGATTTCAGCTCCGTTTGCATCTGAAATTCAAAAGAGAGCACCAGCAAGGCAGGTGAATTAATGTCAATCCAGGCAGTGCCCGTCCTGAGCCAGCACATGCGATCCCAAACCTTCTCTGTGAACCTCAGAAGAGACGCAGCCCACCCAGGACAACTTCTCACACCACAGCTGGTGGCTGCTCACCACTAAGGTGATGCCCAGGAACCTATGGAGATCCCACTGCTCGGCTCAGCACCACCGTGCCCATAGCTCAGCGATCTCGGCAGCCTCACCAGCATCCTCCTGTCCCCAGCGCTGGATGGGACCAGCCCAGCTGAAGGGTGCTCAGGGGCATTTCCCCAGCTTTCTTCACAAAACCCTCTTCCCGTTAAAGAAAGAGCCGTTTGCAAACCACGCTGGGTGTGCAACCCCCCTGCAAGAGATGAGGGAACAGCAAAACAAAGCGGCCTCACCATCCCTCCAGCATTTCCAGCCCGACGCCGCGGCGGCCGTGCGGGAAAATCAGTCACAAAGCAGAAGAGAGAGGGAGGAGAGGTGAGTGTTTATCCCCGAGAAATATGGAGATTTGCCGCGATGAGGCTGGCTAAGAACATTACATTGGGCATGCTAAGCCCGAGAGTTTCAGCGGGTTTATTCAGGGCTCAGGCGTTAGGCTCCCTATCAGGAGAGAGGCTTTAAGCGTGTCGGGGGGATTTACAGGCAACAAGAGAAGAAAACAGCCAGCTCCTGGGGAACAACCTTACAAGGTTGATGTCTCGGACAGGGCTGTATTCTCCCCGGCTCTAGAAGATATGTAGGGGCAGCAACTGCATTTCCAAGGCCGATATGGGATTTCTAAGACGAATGCAAAAACCCCGATCTCGGTCATTCACATTTTCCATCCTTTTTCAGAGAAATTTGCAGCCTGAGCTAAGCACCCGGCAATGGGAAGTCTCTCCTGCACAATCTCCCGTGGATGCTGTCTCCAAACCCTTAAAACCAGCACGTGGGGTGGACTGGGAGGACTAAGAGCTGCTAAATGCTCAGCTACAGGCGGCTGGCAGGAGCCACGCTTGGCTCCCGTCCTTCCCTACCGCATCTGGGGCTTCGCCGAGAAAAATCAGAGGACGGGAGCAGGTTAACAGCCAGGAAAATTATTGCTAACAACACGACCAGGGGCTTGTTCCTTCCCTTTTTATTGGAGCCTGAGTGATTGCTTGTAGGTAGTTAAAAGGCAGGAGCTGTGTGTTATTGCAAGGGATGCTCGGGAGTAACGGGAGCCTAATTAACGAGCAGCTCTTGCTCGCAGCCCAGGGAACGTTCCCAGGGGCCGTGCTGCAAGCTGGAGAGCGATGTTGGCAGAGCGGCTTAGAGCGAGCACGGCCAGGCAGCGCGGCACGGAGAGGTGGAGGAGCTGGGAACGGACCTGTTACTCCACAAGCGATGCTCCCGGACCAGGTTTTGCGTGGGGCATGGGGGGCTGAGATGCTCAGGGTTGGGCTGTGGAACAACTCAGGCTAAGTTCCCACCTCAACTCCAGCAAAGAAGGGATGGAAGAGGCTCATTGGCATCTGCCGGTGGGTTTTGGTGGAGCAAATGGGTCATCTCAGCCTCACTCAGCTCTGGTTCATCAGCATCAGCTGCCTCTGAATGCAGCCAGCTCTGGACGGTCCCAAATCATGATGGGGCTGGAAGAAATGGATCTATATATGCCTGAGGACATTTCTAAGCAGATAAGAGACAGGATGAGACCTGCGGTGCCCGAGGACATCAGGACACACAGGCCCCAGGGCTGCCGCCAGCGCTGGGAGATGAGCGCGCTGGGAGGGGCGGGTGGGAACAGGGCAGCAGTGACAAATGAGTTTAATTCGTGGGCAGACAGCGACGGGAGGGGGTGATTAATGGCAGGAGAGCCTCGTCGCGGCCTCAGGAGCTTCGGGAGCTGTTTTGGCAGAGGACGGAACAGCAGGGACCGGAGGATGGAGCAGCAGGGACCGATGCTTGGAGGCGGCAGGCGGGGAACTGAGTTAGAGACCAGCCTCACACCTCGGGGACAGGAGACAACAACCACGCACAAAGTCCATCTCCCTCCTGCCCACACTGTCCCTCTGACCATCTCGCAGGGCTGGGTCCTCCCCAGAGCTTCACAGGCAGGACTGTGGACCTTTAATAATTTCTCTCCCCCTCTTCTCTCCCCTTTACCCCATCAAACACGCGCACGAGCACGTCTGGAGCTGGTGCGCGCTCGCTCCAGGATCTTGTTCCTCTCAGGGGTAGATATCAGCCAGGGGACAAGCCACCCAGAGCGGTGGAGGCGGTCGGCTCCTGTGGGAAGTTGCTGCCTGGCCCTACGGCTGAAGCCAAGCAGCTGAAAGTGCAGCAGAAAATACGGGAGGCAAAATATTTCAAGTGGGTAACTGCGCGGAGGGCCATAAAGAGCCTGATTAACGCCGCAATCATCGGCCACTATTTCACAGTAACAATAAACTGGCCCAGCTGCTGCTGCTGCTGCTGGGCGGCCTCACAGCACAGCAATCACCAGGTTTGCACAAGTAAGCCCACGTGTGCAAGGAGGAAATCACCATCACAAAAAAGCGAGCACCGTCACATCGCCAAGAGGTATTTTGGGCAAGTCCTGCCCCCACAAGCCACTCAGCCCTTGGATGTCGTGTCCGCATGGGGCAACACATCCAGCCTAGAGAGGGAAAGGGAAATAAATATGTCTTGAACCAAGTTTTCAGAGCAATAAACTTGGTTCTCGATAATTCAGTGGGAAGCCGACGGTGGCTGGAGCCCGTGGGAGCAGGGCCTGTGGGGAGCAATAGCGACTTACACCAAGATTGGATCTGAGCCCCTGGGAGGGATGCAGGAGATGCTGGTTGGGCTGTGGCTCTGCGAGCGCAGCGCAGCCGTGGGACAGCAGCAAATCACCAGACTAAAACCAGACCAAGCAATTAATTACTGTAGCAATTCAGACCCTTCAC
>WEIS01018487.1:1664-13666 GCA_013389965.1 Todus mexicanus | reverse complement strand
ACGTGATAAATAGCAATTGTTCCAGCAAGAGTTTCAGTGAATTCACACTTTAAATGTCTGTTTTTACTGTTCTATAAATTTGGATAGAAAAATACACTTGGTCTGAAAGTTATTGGTTTTGCACTGAAGACAAAGACTTTTTTTTTCCATAGAATAGAATATCTTGGCATCTCTTTTGAGACACAGCTTATTTCAAAACTTACCTATGATTAATATTTATGTTCCTTTAACTCGAAATTTATTTGTTGCTACCCTTCAAGAACTGCTACATTTAAATCTGATTGAAAAAATTATGTAAATTAGCCAACTGAAGAAAATAGGTTACAAGTAGTTACCGAGTATTTCTGCCTCAAGCAATGCAAGCTATTCAAATTGTTTCAGTCACAAAGTTATGGGCCTAATTCAGCTTCTGTCACTGAAATTACAGACTTTCCTTCCATTTCTTTCAGAGTATGCAAAATTGGACACTAGAGATATAATTTTTCTCTGTTGTATCATTATTAAAAACAAATATAAAGGTTATTCTGTGGTCTAAGAACTTCAAAAGGCCTTCTTATTACAAAAGCGGAAAACATCAGCATGTTGGTGCCACTGAATTAGATTTCAGTCCCCACTTGCTGAGGCTGCACAGCTACTGGGGAGAGGCCTTGAGTGGAGGTTCCAGGCAGAATCCAGCAACAGGATTCAAGTAGGGGTAAGTCTCATAACTTTCATGAGATTCAAGACCAAGTTGCCTCCAGACAGACAATACAGACAGGAAAGCACAAAATGGATTGTCAGCATAGTTTTAATGAGTCTTTCAACCCCTTTAACATCTCTGAAACCTCATTTGCAAATTCAGAAGCACACACTCGTTCACTTCTCCAGTCCCTGCTTCACAGTTAAAGAAAAAAAAAAAAAAGCTAAATCATCTCTCCACAGAAGTCAAAATTCCCTTTCTCCTACCAGTCCTTGGTGGCAAATTTGCTCTTTGCTCCCTGCCAAAAAACATACGCATCTTTCCTTCCTTCCTTCAAAACATACATGGTTGCGCTCTGCGACCTTTACATTTGGGCTGCTAGGATTACACAAGAAGTGTCATTGATGGGTGAAACAAGGAGAAAGCACTTATCCTGGGAGACATTTGAAGACTTCAAGACCATCTGGTGTTTTGTCAGATGAGTCCCAAAGCTGAACAAGTACAACACATACAAATCACCACTATCAAGTGGCATTTAGAGATGGTGAGCACATCTCTGCATTTCTGTAGTCATTTTAAATCTTCTTTGAGACTGCTAGCCTCCACTGGAAGGAGGAGGGATAATACAATGCTAAAAGTTGTGGTAAAATACTAGAAGGCTTGCATCATTTTAGTTTTCAAAATCAGAAGCTAGAAGGCATGACTGATCTTTTTAAATATGTAAGGGGTATAAATACATAGAGGGCAGGAAAGAAGAGGGACTGTCTTGCTAGCAGAGTGCTGCGAGAAAGCGAACAATCATTACATAGCAATGGTAATTCTTTAGTCAGGGAAGAAAGTTTAAGGATCAGAGCACTGACAGTTCCTGATCTGATTTCAAATAAGAGTACCAGGAGACGAAAGACTATACTCTTTTAGGAGGCAGCCTCATCAGTGCGTGAAAAGGATAATGTGACCTGGCTAAGCACAGCACCAGGAAGCAGGACTTCATGGCAGGGAGAGATCTTTCCCACAACAGACCAGGATCACATTTATGTGTTTTTTAAATATCAGTCTCTTGTGCCCAGCATCCCCCAAACTGAGGAAAGTCTGGCTGGAATCAAGATACCTCTTTCATTTACAAAGAGGGGGGAAAAAAAAAAAAAAAAAAAAAAAAAAAAAAACAAAAAAAAAAAAAAANNNAAAAAAAAAGAAAAAAAAAAAGAAAAAGAAAAAATATCTCTGTTGGAGTCCAAAGTTTTGTTGGTTTTCATTTGGTTGGTTGGCTGTTGTTGGTTTTTCTGGTGGTAGTTTGGTTCTGCTGGTTTCTGGGGTTTTGGTTTTTTCCTCCCTTCTTTTTTTCATCCAAACCAATAGAGTGTATCACTGGCACATGGAATCCACAGTTTGATGCAGTCTATGCAATTTGTTGATTGCATACCTGGATGAACCCAGTACACCAATGTGACCAGATGACAGTAATTTACTTCATAGAAACTTTTCAAGTTTCAAAATTAGGTTCTCTTTCATATTGCAAAATAAATTAGCATTTCTGGAGGTTCTCCAAAAAGAAATCACATCAAAAATCCATTTCTGCATTGAAATACACCCTTACATGCTCTGTCCAAGCAAGGCAAGATGAAAACTTCAGTTCTACACCTTCTTGAATGCAGATCATCTTGAGTGCCATCATGCAATGCATACAGGACAGCTGGGTGATCAGGCCCAGTTAGCACGAGTTTATGAAGGGTAAATCCTGCTTGATTAACCTGATCTCCTGCTATGACAAGGTGAGTTGCTTTGTAGATGAGGGAAATGCTGGATGTTGTTTACCTGGACTTTTGTGAAGATTTGATACTGTTTCACGCAGCATTCTCGTGGAGAAATTGGCTGCTCATGGCTTGGATGGGCATATGCTTCACTGGATAAAAAACTGGCTTGAAGGCCAGGCCCAAAGAGTAGTGCTAAATGGAATTAAATCAAGTTGGTGGCCAGTCACAAGTGGTGTTCCCCAGGGCTCAGTATTGGGGTCTCTTTGTAATATATTAGCAATGATCTAGATGAGGGAATTGAGGGCATTTTCACTAAGTCTGGACATGATAGCAAGTTAGGTGAGTGTGTCAATATACTTGCAGGTAGGGAGGCTCTACAGAGTTATGTCAACAGGCTGGATCAATGGGCCAAGGCCAATGGTATGAGCAGTTGGAAAGCTGTCCAGTGGAAAAGGACCTGGGAGCATTGGTTGAAAGCTGACTGAATGAGCCAGCAGTGTGCCCAGGTAGCCAAGGAGGACAGCAGCATCTGAGCTTGTATCAGAAATTGTGTGGCCAGCAGGACTAGGGAAGTGATTGTCCCCCTGTACTTGGCACTGGTGAGGCTGCACCTTGAATATCACGTTCAGTTTCGGGCCCCTCACTACAAGACAGACATCGAGGTGTTGCAGCGTGTCCAAAGAAGGGCGACAAAGCTGGTGAAGGTCTGGAGAATGAGTCTTACAAGGAGTAGCTGAGAGAACTGGGGCTGTTTAGCCTGGAGAAAAGGAGGCTCAGGGGAGACCTTATAACTCTCTACAACTACCTGAAAGGAGGTTGCAGTGAGGTAGGAGTTGGTCTCTACTCCCAATTAACAAGTGATAGGACAAGATGAGATGGCCTCAAGTTGCATCAGGGGAAGTTTAGGTTGGATATTAGGAAAAATTTCTTCACAGAAAGGGTTGTAAAGCACTGGAACAAGCTGTCCAGGGAAGTAGTGCAGTGACCATCCTGGAGGGTGGTGATTTAAGGGATGTATAGATGTGGTGCTGAGGAATATAGTTTAGTGGTGACCTGGCAGTGCTGGGTTAATGGTTGGACTTAATGATCTTGAAGGTCTCTTCCAGTCAAAATGGTTCTATGATTCTAAATGTCCTCTCACACCCCAGACTAGGGCATCATCTGCATGGTGACACTATGAGGGAATGCTGGAATCTCTTTCTATTTCCTTCTCTTCCAGGGGACATTTCATTGAAATAAAAAAAAGTATCACAACAAAATATTTCAACTGATAAAAAGTATCTGCTCCACACTTCCATATGGATAACATTGCAAAAATTTAGGAGTTTTACTTTCATTTTGAGAAGAAATGATTGTAGGAAGGAACACAGAAAGAAGCGGCATAAGATAGAGAAATAATGAAGTTATGGAAGAAGGAAAAGCAATAATCAAATGTTTCCATCAAAGTCTGATATTATCATATAGAAAAACATAACCTCTTTTCTCCGCTCTCTTCAAAGCTTCGCCAGTTACCTGAATCCAAGAAGAATGGCAGTTGCTATTACAAGGGCAGAGAAGGAAAGAGCATATCCAATGGTGTATATGATGGACAAATTCAGGAGCTGTTCTTCTGGTGCATCCTGAGAGCATATAAAGGAAAAAAGAAAAAAAGAAAAAGGAAACAAACAAACAAACAATAACAAAAAGGAAGGGAGGAAAAGACAGTGCTCATGGGCTTCAGGTTTTTTCTCCCAACTGCTTTCCAACTTTTCTTAATGCTAATCAGAAGCCATTCTCCCGCTTTCATGTTCACGTGTACATATCAAATCGGTCTTCCACGTTTTGTATGCTCTAAAGAAATAAAAATTTAATCTTAATTCCCCAGCTGCTCCCAGGTGTTTGCTCAAACAGTGGGGTTTTGCAGTCAGGCTACAAAATAGATACTGTGACATGATTTCTTAATAAATTGGAGAGGCACGAATTACCACACACGCAAGTCTTAAACAGATGGCAAGAAGCACAGCCACAACTCAACCCTGCAGTATAAACAGCAAAGCTGATGTTTTCAGATTCGAACACTTAAAGGAAGACACCTTACTGTGTAACGACAAGGGTCCTTTGGCTACATCTATACTTAGAAATAAAATAACTCAGGTCCTATTTGTTGGCTCTGAGGCAAAGCATGCCTTGCATTCACACAGCTACACTCTTTCTGTCCCCAGATAGTCTCTCTTCTGCCTCAACTATGCAACCTCCTGGTAATGAACAATAGCCAAACACCATCTCGCGACCTCAGTATTACAAAACTGCCTGGGAGGCAGGAACCTGACGTAGGCCAAAGCAGCAACCCTTGCTCCCTTCTACCCAGTCCTTGGTTGTGGCTCACTTCAGATTCACTGTTGAAGATGTGACCAGTGAGATTGTTGCTTGAAAGTGAAAAACTTCAGGAAGGAGTATTTGAAAAGCTACAGGCAGGTCTGAATTAGAACACAGGTTTATTGCTCAGCCTCTCTGAAGCACACTCATATTCTCTCTTCTGGTTCTCTTCTAAGCACGTAGGTTTGTCTAGATAGACTCAGGCATTTTACTTCCCTTCTTCAAGTTGCTAATTCTGCAATTGACTTCCAAGACCTGTGCTGTACAAAGGAATACAGTTGTTGTACTTCAGAAATAAGTACAGCTATTCACTGTACAGAACAGCCAGGAGGATTTAAGGTGATCATACACGCTGTTCCTCAGAAATTTGCTAAGTGAATGTTTTAAAGGGAATGATATGAGAGCTGCCTTACATAGAGAAAAGAAAAATCTCTTCAGTATCGAAGCTCAGGCAAACCGTTGAGATCTGACAATTTAAACCAACTATGAAGATTAAAACTGCATTGCACACTTAAACAATGTTATAAGGATTCATTCACAAACTCCTTGGATTTAGTTTTAGCAACAGCTGTAACATAATATATGGCAAACTTATTGAAACGACTTCTTGTTCTCATGTACAAGATGCATAAAACCAAGTAGGTTATTAGGGAAAACCAAATATGACTGTTCACATTTCAGGGAGTGATACCATGTACACAGAGTTTCTGAATTCAGATCAGTTCATGGAAACTTGGAGGGAGGTGCCAAATAACTGCATGTTACCATCAGGTATCTCTCTCCTTGGCATGTCTCAACACAGCTCTGGAAGAAACCATAATGGCAAGCAAGGAAATGTCAAATGTCCAGGCTTACACTTGGTGTTAAGATAACGTGCTCTGCTGAGATATCCAAAAACATGGAAGGGACAAGGAATAAGGCTGTGAATTAAAGGAAAAAGTTAAATGTAACATATTTGGGGAATTAAAAACTCTCTTTTTTCCCCATCTCCTAGTCTGCAGCCATTTATTCCTTCTTCAGAACAAGGCACTGAGCAGCGGGAACTCCAGAGGACACAGATCCTGCAGTACTTAGGAATTTATTGAACTCTTTTGGATAGATATGTATTACTTCCCAGTACCCTGGGACAGAGAGCATGCCCTCAGTTTACGTGAGGAAAAGCATTGCCCTTGGAGGCTCACAGCAGTAGCAGTATCACGTGTCATGGGAACGCACACAGCGCACTAGCTGACGCCAATGGCTGACAAAAATCCCCTGGAAATCCCTATGCTCTCCTTCATTTGGTGCCCCAAGTTTCAGCTCCCTGCAGAGCATAAAGCACTAGAGCAAGAAAATAACACTGACAAGCCTAATTCCATCATCCACAGCAAATTAAGGTAAAAAGACAAAGAAACCCAAACCCAAACAAACAAAAAGCAGGGCCTGCCCCCTGCCCAAAGGTGAAAAGCAAATATCCTTCAGTTTAGTTCATCTCAATCACCTTAATAGCTGCTAACAAGACAGAGAGAACAAACAGTCACTTTTTTGGTAATGATGTGCCAATGGAAGGAAAGGCAAATGAATGAGCTCACTCATCTGGTTCAGGTGGGCTACAGGTGAGCCCCCTGCACTGCACCACAGCTGGGACTGCCTGGTTCACTTCTGGCTGTCTCACGTACATTTGAACCTGCTCTCCATGTTCCCTTTGTTGAAGGGGACCAGCCTGACGTCCCTTACCAGTAGGCTCACTAAAGTGAGGCACCCAGGATGAGTTGGTAAAGACTACTTTGACCAGAAAAAAATGAATGGCTATCAATGACTGTATTTTCCCTTCTCTTCTGTTTTGTCCTAAACAACAAGAGCAGCAGGAGATGGAAACTCTTACCTGGTCAGAGGCCTCACACTCAGACAGGTTCCTCCAGGGCAGGGTTGAATTCTCTTTCAGCAGCCACGTCCCCTCCAGGGTGCAAAACCGGTACACTTGCCCGTGCAGAACTGCCAGAAGGAAAACAAGGCATGAGGTTAACAGGAGGAGAACTTGCTCTCAAGGCAAGGTGCACAGAGCAGCCTGAGGCTCAGTGCGACCTTTCTTCCTCACCAATTCCTCTCCTGGTTGGAGGGTGAAGCTGCAGCGCTGCCTGCAGCAGATGCTGCTGCTGCTCATCCTCAGGGCCAGGGAGCAGCCTNAACAAAAAACCCCACTTCTCTGCTGTCTGGAGTACTGGGAAAGTCTAACAACTTTTACAGCTTTACATACACAATCTGCAGCTGCCCCTGTTTCAGAGCATATAGCTTGAGTAATAATGTCAGCGGCTTTGCAGACAAATTTTCTTGCTAATCACATTTCTGCCCTGTAAACTGACCTATTCTATATTATGAAGCCACCTCTCAAAAAGCAGTGCTGGGTCAATCCCTCAACCAGGATTAGCCTCTTCTGAGGCAATACTCAAAAGCAGACATATAACATTTTGAGGTATGAAGAGCCAAGTTAGGAGGATTCGGATGCACAGAGGTATCAAAATACCTCTCAATTACAGCTTTTGCTCAAACCCAGCCTTGCCTATCAGTTCCTCATTACTGCAAACTAGAACTCATTAGAACTCAGCATTTCTGTTCAATGGGAAAATATTAAAACTTAGTTGAAATCATAACAACCCAGTAGGTTATTTGCACAGTAGTTGACAACTGGCAATTTTTTTGACAATTGTCAGTGGTAGACTAGTAGTAGGCACTCTAAGTGAAGAATGATGTTATAAAAAATAATATAGACATTCATATTCTAATAAGCCACTTCTAATGAGTATGCTAAATGGTAAGTGATAATAGTTTTGGTAGGCATTGTCTATTTCCTTTTGTAATTGCTGTACTGAATATACCAGTAGAGAGATAATATAAAGATGATATAAAAATGAAGTTATGCCTAGCAGAAGTTTTTCCTCACTATTAAGAATATCTGTTTGCATATCTCTACACAAAACCAGGAGCGATCGGATCAGCACATACAATATCCATTAACTGCTACAAACATTTTGTTACCTGCTCTCATTATCTACTGCCCATGCCAACAGCTTCCTTTGGTCAGGATGTTGCTATGATGTTAAGGATCTCATACCTAATGGAGGGCAGCAAGTAGATAAGCATCACTTCCCCCCACCCTGCCCCAGATTAATGGACAGTAAATTGAAGCAAGCCATTCAAAACTTCGGTGCAAATGCAGCTCTTGGAATCAGGAATCAGTAAATACTATTACTAGAAGCTAATGAAGATGAAATCCAGGGGGTGACAGGACTCAGAAATTCAGTCTGACTGCCATTGCATGAGCTGTAATCAAGAAGTATTACCAAAAAAATTGTGAGAAGCAATCTCACACAAAAATAAAATCCATTATATCCCTGAAAAAAAAGAAAAGAAAAAAGTGAAAGAAAAACTTGCTAAAGGAGAACTGATTTTTCTTAAAAAAACCACATTATTTCACATGCTCTGAAGCTCTTTGTGATTTTTTTTTTTCCTCTGGTATTTCTTACTGTCAAAGTCTAATTGGGATGAAAGCTTAGCCTCAGTGTATTTTCTCTCCAAATCATTGTGACACATTTTAATTTTCTTTTTATTGATAACACTTCTTTTGAAATAATAAGCAGGAAAATCTATTGTATGCCTGGCACATAGTGGAGAGTGGAAGAGTTTACACTAAATGAAACATGAAATTTGCCATCAGACAGAAAGACGTGGCAATTCATTTAGATATGAAGAAAAATTAATGCAACGCTATTACATTGGGAAGGAGAGTCCTGCCATATCTAAGAGTCACAAACACTCAGACTGGACCGACAGCTCTTACAGACTTCATCTGTGTCAGGCTGCCTTAGCCTCACTGCTTGCCAAAACAGTGGTGGTCAGTGCAGGACCCAGAGGCAGCTAAAGACCAACTGGGTTGCCTGTATCCAGGAAAAGCCTTAAGAAGCAAAATACTCAAAGCAAAAATGCAAATAGATGAGACTGCATATAAGAGTGTGAGAATGTATACGTCTAGTCGATGGAATAATTTATTAGCCAAAATGCTTATGAGATAGAAAAAGTTAAAAAAGAAAGGACTTAAAGGCAGTATTGAGACTCTTGTTGATATATGGAGAGATGCTCATGAAAGAGCCGAGACACTACACAAATCCTGACATGAAGAGTGCAGGGCTGATGCACTGCAGGTACACAGTTACTCTCAGCAATGTGAAAACAACCCTCATTTTGTAGAAACAGATTATTTTCAGTTGTGTTGAACACCACACAACCCCCATAACATCAGCAGAGGGGGCTGTGAATAGCTCCTTGATGATATATATCCCATGCAAGAACCTTCATCCCCCGCAGCTGGGCATATCCAACACCAGCACTGTGCAGGACCTATAAGGCAAACAGCCTAGAGCTGCTGGCATATTTGTATGCCGTGTGACCAGTCACAGAAGCCCCTCCAGAAAAGGATGCGTAGAGCCGCAGTGCCATGAGCCCCAGTCTTCACACAGCATGGCTGCTGTAGGATGTGCCTTCAGAGCAGACCCCTCCTAAACTGCATCATCCTGCAGCCATTCCTGGTGTCACTGTTTCCTAGAAGCATAAAGCAAACAGCCTCGGTCTACTCAACACGGGGGCAAGAGGCTCCATCACAGGGAGCTATCCGCTATTGCTCAAACACGAGAAAGGCTGTTAATGACTGACAGCTCAAAAGAGATGCTACCTCAACTGAACCCTCTTCCCTGGCCTTGCCTCACTGAAGAGAGGGATGGAGAACAATGCCAATGTCAGAAACTCGACTCTGTTGTCATCAACGTAACATAAAAAATCTGAAGTGGAGGCTTTAGATCTTTTTTGTTTCATATACAAGCTGAAATTATCATCCTTGCTTAGTGAAAGCAGTTCTAACTAATTTCAAAGGGATCCACAGGCTTTTAATCAGGGACGTTTTGATTCAAGCACTGCAAGTATCTCACCATTTTCACTGTTCTGAGGAAAGCACGTGGTTTGCACTAAAGGTACCTACACGTGTACTTGAAACAATTTTTTCACATTGACTTTTTAGACTTCCTCTCTGCACTGCTGGCCATGGCCTAGGGTGGCAGAGTTCTTCAACCTCCTAAAATGATAAAGGGATAGTATTCATACACATTCTCTCTCTGCTGTGGGCCTGATTCAAAGCTCACCAGGCATCTCACTTCCTTTAGCTTTCATATGAAGCTGATGCTGAAAACAGAATACAAAATCAGTGACTAATAGATACAGAGGTAAATTAACAATGACATGCTCGGAGTTTGCCTGTCTACCATGACAGAAGGAACGCACGCACAGAGCTTCCCCCTCAACTGCTGAGCAATTTCAGCTTCTTGCTTGCAGGTGGTTAGTCAGGGGTGATTCACATTTGTCCTTACCTGAGTTCTGCAGACTGACTCAGGCCCTCTTACCTTTAATGCACTGCAAATACCAAACATACAATGAACAGCTTCAGTTCTAATAGATCAGTATGATGAACAGACTTTTTTGAAGGTTCAAGGGAATGTTTCAAGTCACACCGATTATTACATTTTCCTCTGGAAAAAAAGAAATAAAATCTACAGCCAGTGCATAGGGAATCTGATTTTATGTAACCTGTAAGCTAAATGCATCCACTCACAAAATTGCACAACCTTTGGAACAGCAGCTTAATGATGTCAGTTTATTTGAACAGTGTCAATCACACCTCATTAGAATTACATGTTAAAACATGGATTGATGGCCAAAACACAGGCTCTGTAAATGGATAAACGACAGAGAGAAGAGCCCAAGAGTTAGCACTGAAGTTAATAACACCTAGTTCTCTGAGGAGTCTAAATCAAATCAAATACTACAGCTATCTGAATCCTTTTATATATGGACAAAATGTTACGACATGGGCAGAAGACTCAAAGATTTTCTTATTAAAGCCCTTTTACTAGAAATAAAACCAAATTAAATGATTTCTCTCCTTAAAACTATCTACCTGGTACACATCTTACAACATCAGGGTGTCAAGGTCGGTGTGAGATTACTCACCAAACTGCCCCTGAGGATAAACTGGAACATTATTCATTGTAAAACAAAATTACAGTATGTCCTGTCCAATCAATTCAATTCAGGCAGAGAGATGAGAGAATGCGAAAAAGGAACAAGAGAGATTGCAGCTTTGTCTGGCTGTTGTGAGTCAAGTGTTATAGACCTCTTCTCCGTTAATACCCATTCTCTATTTTCAGCAGGGTAAACGTTTTCAAAAAGGTAGCAATTTTCTCCATAAAACAAGGACTCTGTAGTATGAGACCATCACAACAGTATCCAAAGCAGACTGGTTTGCCATCAAAATGAGCAACTTGCCCTTTGACAGGGACAACAATTTATCAGAATTTAGGGGGTTGTGCCCCCATCAGTAGCTCTGTTCAGCTACCATTTGGTGCAATCTGAGCCCAATCCTGGTGCTGCTTCCAGCAAAGACATCCTAAACCCAAGATTTGTGCACTCCTTTGCGAGTGTGCAGCTGGAAATAAGACACCAAGGAGCAGCCTCATCACGAAGCTTCCGGGGAGCAGGAGGAGCTCCAGCCTACACTACTGTCCAAGAATCGTATTTATCAAAATGTGCATTCATGCTGGGCTCACTGCCACATCGTCCAAAATTATATTACCTCAACAGGCAGTTTAACTATGAGTCCTTTATTTAGTATCTTTTCCCACTATCCCTCCTCCCTCATAGCGTATTAGTCATCCCAACTCCTTTGCTTTAGTGATGATAAAAACAAATAAATTTAAAACCAGTTATGCCATGCATTTTGACTTGAAGACAGAAGGGTTAGTGGGCACTTAAGTTCCTGCAGCACGAAGAGAATCATTTTCACTTATATTCCATAGGTGAGGTGAGAGCTGAGGAAACAAATCCAAACATCCCTCCTGTGAATTTACCCCATCACTACCTCCTAGCTTGAAAGATCCAAGAATCCATCCAACCACTTGCATAATTAAAAAAAACCAAAAACAAAACCAAAATTACTACAAGGAAAAACAGTGACAAGAGAAAGAATCATACATCCACGCTCCTACCAAGAGATGGACATGAGCTTATGCAAACTTAATAGATACCTTTACATGGTGCCAGAGGAGATCCAGTTAAGCAAGTGCAGGCCATGCACAAGCCCACCCTGCACGCTCTGAAAATCCTCACTGCCTGAATCCCGTGCTGTACTATCAAAA
>WEIS01018483.1:503-18588 GCA_013389965.1 Todus mexicanus | reverse complement strand
GGTCATAAACGCCATGCCAGGTAGTTTTAGCAGACAGAAATGGGGGAGTAGGTTTGTGTTTTAAAAGCTTTTCATCTCAATAGCATCAGTAGGAGGAACTGCGGGTAGGCCACTGTAGGTCCAGTGGCTACATCAGTAAGCTGGATTTCACACCACATTTTCACACCACTTGAGAGTTTTCCTTTCGTATCTTAAAATATTTTAAAAAATATATTCTGGTGTTGACAAGAGGCAAGACTTGCCCACCGTGGTCGGTGGCAGAATTCCACATGTGTTCTGGGGTACCTTTCTAGGCATCTCTGCTGCTCAGGAGGCAAGAACCAGTCTCACGAAGGATTCTGCAAAATCAGAATTGGGCCAAAAATTTCTCCTTGTAGGTCAAACACCACTTCCTAATTCTATACGGGAGATGGAAACAAACCAGTATCTCTGGTGGCCTCAGAAACAGGAATCTTTCCTATCATGACATGGCTTCATCTGAATCATTTTAGGACAGACTAGTTTAAATCAGGGCAAAGGAGAGACTTGATCCCATACCGCTGCACATACTTTCACTACAGACGGCACAATCAAGCATTGCACATGTAATGAAAAATTAGCAGTAAGATGTTGAGCAAATCCCAAACCTGTCCACAACGCATTTCAGTTTTAATGAAAAGAGTCTGTTTAGAGAAAATTCTTTATCATCAAAAACCTGTCTGACTGAGTTGAGGCAGCAAAGCTGCTGTGTTTTTCATCACCTGAGATGTTCCCCTTCTGGAAAGCACATCTGCTGAGATAAAGGGATAATTCTGAGGTGTTGGTATTTTACAACAAAGACCTATGTGAAAATTTTCCATCAAAACTGCTGAGGCAAACTGGGCTTTTGATTAAACAGGAAAAAGCACAGTTTTCCACTGAAAAAAACCCCAACACCTCGAATGGAAAAATCTCTTCAGGGTTTTGCTATTATAGCATTTAAAAAGAAAATTAAGTTTCCTCTTCTCCTCCCCTGAGATTCCACTCTACCCTGTAGGCCAGGCATCTCAGTTGATCTGTCCATCTCGCACCATGGGCAGGGACTCCAGAAGAGAGCTGCCACCTCTTTCCAGGGTTATCCCTTGTCACTTATTACTGAAAATATACTTCAGCTAAGGTTTCCAGCACAGAAGAGAGATGTACAACTTCAGGAAGGCAAAACCATACACCGGGGGTCACCAGTTCATGCGTACTAGCATCATTCTGGATGTGTTCAGATCTCACTGCAAAACTCATTCCTCTCTTTCTCTACATATTTGAAAGCAATAGGAGCAGAGAGTACCAGAAAAAAAGTATTTTAAGCATCTGGAAAATGAACTGATGAAGAGGCAAAGGGCTAGTGGTAGATTTTTATAGGTTCCTGCCTTGAAGTTGGATTCATTTATGTGCTCCTGCCCGACTTGCAGTCAAGTTTACCGCACTCTGCTCAGACATCTATGCGGGCAGAACCTTACGCCATTTCTCCTCATTCCTCAGTTCCCTTCATCACTTAACTTCTTGTATGAAGCAGAATAGCCACCAAGCAACAATCCACTGTGCAAAGCAGCTTCACCCTAAAACGCTCCAGTTAAATCAATTATTAACTGGGAATATCATTCCTCACCAGGATCTCACAAAATCTTAGAGACATGGGTTAACCTAACCCTGTATGTAAGAAGTTGTCTCTGGTGCCATCACAGATATCCCTCTTTAATGCAAAGAATAATCTCTATCAGCATTTTCAAAGGGCAATAATCCACCTGATCAATCCAGCTCACCAAACAAGGGACAAGGCACAAATTGGGGGAAAAAATACCTGATCCCTTCTTCTGCCTTCTGTGCACGTGATGTCTGCCCTCAGCATCACTCTCCTTCACTCTGGATGTCTTTAGCTCATCTCTTCCCCAAACCAGGAACTGCAGATGCTGCAAGAAGAGTTCAGTGGATTTCATTTTAGCCTTTTTTTTTTTCTTTCTTTCTTAATTCAAATGAAATTCATGTTTAAATCAGACTTTGAGAAGAGGTTCAAGATTAATTCTCTTTTTCATCCAAATGTGGCTCTCCTATCCTTCATTTTAACTTGCAAAAATACCTCTGCCTTTTGTTTTCTGACAGCCCTGGCTTCATCTTCACCAGCTGCTAAGTTGCTTTGGACATACTTAGCCTGTTCTCAGCTAAGAAAGTTAGCCTTAACAAAAGAAAAAAGAATTATAAAAAAAAAAATACAAAGAAGATATAGGAAGACAGACAAGTGAAGTGATGGTCTCAGGCCTTTTTCTACCCCTGCCACTGGTGCAAGGTAACACCTCTCAAATACCATGCAGGTGGCAGCTCTACCATAAACTGCTTCCTGACTGGTTTATTTACCTCAAGTCCCAGCTCCCACCAGCCATACCCTGCTGCATTAACCAAGCCCCTCTGCTGCCATCAGCCCACAGCAGCCAGTCTCACACCAATAAGAAAAGACTGGATGCTGCAGTTATTGGCAGGGTTTAGCTGATGTGGTGGTGTTAGGTCATAGGCTGGACTCGATGATCTCAGAGGTCTTTTTCAGCCTCAATAATTCTGGGATTCTGCAATGGGTTGTCACCTATGTATCCATGCACTGGTAGCAAGGGTAGGAAGGTAAAGTCACTCAACCTGACCGTGACTTCTTGGTGGATGACAACCCTTAAGACTTGCCCTAATTTCTTTAACAAGCCTAATGAGAGTATTTTGTTAGAGGGCAGAAACTAGACCATCTTTCCATGAAAAGGCTAGAGGTGGTGAACAGAAGATGCCTCTGTTGAGGATGCCGTGGGAGCCACCAACACAAGCTGCATGTACAGAAATGCTTTGATCACAGCCCCTAGCTCCGTGCCCTTACAGTCACTGCTGTGGTGAAGACCCCACGCAGCAGGGGAAGAGAATGCTGTATGGCACTGCATACACCAAATCCTTTGCATTTGATTCAGCAAGTGGATACATTTGCTTTTGGTTGCATAAATTAAGCGATTTCCTTCATCCTCAGTTTCCCTTATGTCTGAAAAAAACCCTAATCCTTTGAGAAACCAATGGAGAATTACTCCAAATTCTTGAAAAAGCCAGCTGAATGGTATTGTCAAGGCTCCAGATGATCACTACTAGAGAGATACTCCTGCGTCAGCCACAGGGAGAGGAGGGGAGCTGGTGTGCCACACACATTTGGTGGGTTATGGCAGCGTAAATGGGTTGAGCATGTATGAATTAAGCTGCTCTAATAACGGGTTCCCTCTTAGGTAGGACTGAGCTGAGTCCAGCAAAAGCTGCATACAACTTAAGTATTTAAACAGATAAATGTGAATATCTGTGCTATGATAAAAGAGTAATTTGTGTGAAGGAAAATTGCATTACGCTTATTCAAAGTTGAATTTATTTCTTCCCTTTCTTATTAAGAAACTCATTTTGAAAATCCCAGTCTCAGGTCAGGGTTATACTTCTAGGGCTGACTTTCTATCCGGCAGTGGCAGAATTCTGAATTCCTACGAAATTCCTTACTGTAGTCAATCAACAGCATAAGCCCCCTACTTGGGCCAAGATTTTTCTATTTTTCCTTTAATTAGAAAATAGCTTGAGGGCATGCAAGGTTTAAATTACTTGCATACAGAAAAATGCTTCTCTAAGAAACCTATTAGGAGATATGGCTTGAGAGCAACAGAAGACCTTCAGAATAAACAGAAGTTTAATTTTTTTTATTATTATTATTTTTTAAGGTAATGGAAAGGAAGGGAGATACTCCAGAGAGTTTTCTTCAGCTCATTTTGGACTGTAATTTTCTGCCCCGAAGCCATAGTTGAGTTAAATCTGAGGAGATCAAGAGAGAGCTGTTGGGGAAGAGTCAGTCATTTAGCAGAACAGTGGCAGGAACTTATCTGTCTGTGGATCTCTGCCAGCATGGGTTTATTTTAAATATGCAAACCTTGGATCCAAGTCAGTTAGAAAAATACAGGCCAATGATCGCTATGGCAGTTCGGCTTGCACATCAGCTGGCAATTTTATGACTTACATATCATTAGTTGGCATAAGGCATTTGTAAGCTCAGATGCAAACAAGAGTGGCAAACAACCTCCACTGCCCCCCAAAAAATAAAAGGGGAAAAAGCAAAATCACCAAATCACACACTTTTTGGCTTCCCAGGGCTGCGCTGTACTGAGGACCCGGAGTCCCCCTTGCCTGCAAGCGCAGTGACAACATGCTGAGGCAGCCTGTTTGCCTGCCCTAGAGGAAGATGCAAAAACCTTGTGCCATCTGAACACAGGAGCAGAAAGATGAGAGCCAAAAAAGACTGGAAGCTGTAATTTTAGCTGGCAGGTGGGGAGTCAACAACATGAGGTTGTAGTGGGTCAGCTGGAGCCAACATCATTTTGATCAGAGGACTTACAGTTTGCATTCCAACACGAGTTAGCCACTGCATACCCCTCCCTGGCTCAGATGTTAGGCATTTCCAGCAAGTCAGGACCTCACAGACAGGCTGTTCAGCAAATCCCTTTTAGGGAAGCATCAGGAATGCAGCATGCTCCACTACACAACACTACCACCCCCCACCTCCCATCTTAATTTTCTTCTGATATCCCTCATTTTCATTTAAGCAATGCAGAATTCTCCTGCACCTCACTCTCTAGTAGCAACAGTGGAAAAAAACACTACAAAACCACCCAGAAATGGTACATTAGGTTCAGAATTATCCCTCCTTTGAGAGGCAATGACCACGTAATAGTGTTACGCTCTAGTTTGGCTTAAAAGCAAAGCCTTCAATTAGAGAGCAGATCATAACTTTACAGTGACCAAACACAAGGCTTAAATGAGTGTGAATCTCATGCAAAAATATGGATGGGCTCATTTAAACACTAACAAGCTGCTGTCCTGGCCTATCTCTAGCATAACCGAAAAGCACTTGCAGGCTGTGACTTTACCTCGATCTCACAGTTCTGTTCTGAAGACCAGGAACCAGTGCTACCAGCTCAGAGAAGATGGAGCTGTTTCAGACTACGGCTGACACTTCATTGTTCTTTCTTGACATTCCCAGTTACAGGCAACAGCACCATGTAGTGATTGCCGAAATAAAACAAAGTTCTCTTCACTAGGCATAACATCTCTTGGGGCAAGAAACAACCTGTAAGAGAGAGGAGCTTTCACTGCGACCCTAACAGGACTTGCATCCTCTGGCCAACCCTGCCAGGATGCACAATTAGGTCCATTAGGACAAGACGAAAGCTACATCATTTCTTAAATGACTGCGTGTTTTGTGGCTCTCGCACTTGCGGTCATTTGAGAGGTGGCAGGAGAAAGTTGTACGGTGGCAAACTCTAAAACCATCTTTAAGTTGAAACTGCACCAGAACAGTTGCGGTTTATACTGACATGTTAAACTTCAGATGGAGAGAGAAGAGCTTCACTGCAAGCTCTATTCAAAGGGAGCTGTAAGAAGCTGTCACTTCTTTGTTGTCAGTTACCAGCTCTGATTTTACCCGTATGACCTAAACATGCACTAACGTATCAAAAATAATAAAGATCTGACCTGGCAAGTTTGATCCCACGACTGCCTAAGCTGGATTCTCCCTCCACGCCTCCCGCCGCTAACAACCTCTGGGATACAAAGAGCATTTTCAATGGCTCAAAGGAGCCTTTTCAATAGAGAAAAAAGGAGGAGGATTTCACCAGCTCCACACAGAAATCTTTAAAAGTGATGAAATTTCTTCTATTTATATGTATTTTTTAACTAACGGCCTTTAGCTATCTAGCAGACCCTGTACAGGCAGGGTAAGCATTACTCTTTCCACACAGGTCTAATGCCATCTCTCAAGCTTTATGTATGGTCTCCAGACCTCACCTCTTATCTGCCGTGCAGTGCAAATGCAACCAAGACCATCTTCAAAAGCACAGGGCAGCCCCTTGTACAAGATGAGGCAGAAAACGTGCTAGAAGCGACTGCTTTAGAGACCTGTGGCACAGACCTTCCCAGAGTCGAAAGAAATATATTCTGCTAGGCTAATTAGGAGATTGAGTGAAGGTAATGCTGTCACGTTTTCCTGTTTGTTTAAAAAGAGTGGAAGCCGGAGAAGAATTTAATGTCAGCTTTCACTACAAGAGATAAAAAGCAATGGGGACATAATAAATACAACACATTCTGCCTGGGTTGCCTGGGATACAGCATCTAGGAAAGATAGAGTGGGTGAAGTACGAACCAGTCCCAATTCTCACAGCAATCATTGCCACCAGAATGCATTCATGTTGTGCCATTTTCCATCTTGTTATAATCTTTGTCACAAGAATGAGGTTATTGGATGAGAAAGGCTTTTCCATATTGGCTTTAGCAGTATTGCTGCCACTTCCTTGATCTTTTCAATATTCTGTAATTGATCGGTTTGCCACCCCAATTTGCCCTTGTTTACAGCCTCTGTAACTTGTAGCTGGCCAGGCAATTCAAGTAGATAAAGGATCGTTGAAAAACCCCTGTAGCACTCTGTTCCACCAGAGTAATCAAAAATCAAGGGTCACATCTTTTGGCTGGTGTAAATAGATAGACGTAGCTCCTGGTTGGGTTCAATCCCTGCAACAGGCCTTGAGCAAGCAAGGTCCGTTCCATAGTCTACTGAACGGGTCACAGCTCTATGGAAATGCCAAAATAAACCAAAAAAGTTTCCACAAAAGGCTGCAGAATCACTGTGTCTTGTTCTTTCTGTGGCACTTCTGGGGAAATAAAAAAATCTAAACAAATTCTGCCAAAAAAAATAAAAAATCACAGATAATGAAGAGGAAAATGTGTAATATTTAAATCCTTTAAAATAGTTCTTAAATCCAGCTTTGCCTGTACTGGAGGCAGGGCTCCGAATCTCTTCTCAGCAGTGATCATAAAATCCCTAAGCAACTTGTTAAAGCTGGCCACAACTTAATGCTGCCTTTCCATCTGTTTCACTGGGACTTAAAGTGCTCCTTTGGTCTACAACTTGATTCTTCGCCATAAAAGGGGAATGATAGTATTTTTTTCCATCTCATTTATTTAAATGAAAAATTTTTAGGACAGGGGTTCCAACCTAACATGTTTAACACTCACGGTAGGCAAGTCATTTCAAAAGGTACTTGCCCCAGCACAGTCTACACTACTCGCTACCAGTGGCACAAGTTGTTTAAAATAGGTTGGCTGGCCAGAAGCACGGCTGAGAATTCCCTGCCAGCGTAAAAAGCACCTCTTTCCATATTATGCAGCACCTAACGCATAGAAAACCTGGACTCTGTCTTATTAGGGAAATAACAACCCTTTTTCCTACTGCAACAGGAGCTTCTCTTTGCACGAAGCAATGCTGACACAGCCCCTTTGGCAGCACAGGAGCTGCACTGCCCCTTATCCTCATTTGGGCCTCCCGCGTACAGAGCACCACAGGGATGTTTATTAGCATCCTGCAGAGGCAGTTCTGCCCAAACACATTCACCCAGTGAGGGCAACTGGACGGCGCATCAATCACCAGAATTGTCATCCCAAGCCTCGCGCGCCTCTTCGGTGCCGAGAATGTCATCCTCGCTCAGAGAGCAGGGGTCCAGAGGCTGCCCTCGAGCTCTGATCTGCCAGGTGATGTTGCAATTATCAGGCAGCTCACAAAGACAGTATGCAAATTTATAACAAAATAATCAATTGTGGAGCACAAAGCGCTCCTGCGCGCGAGACGCTTACTGCATTGATTGCATCGGGTATGGACGCAGAACAGTGAAGGTCAGCGCAGAGCTGCTCTTACAGAGGGCTGTTCATTTTTGCTCTCTGCAGAAGAGTGTTTTCTCTTCGCAGCCCTACAACAGTGTTAGATGGATTATACTAAGTACATGCAACATACTTTCCACCACATCGGATAAAGCATAAATGCTCAGAAAATTACAGTATATTTGAAGTTTCCAGATCAATCTGACTGAACTACATACATCATTTTAAGTTTACAATACACGTCTTGACATCAAAGAATGGAGGGGGGAAAAAAAGATAGTGTGGGTTTTTAATCAGGCTGATCAGAAGCACTGCCGAGATGTCTTCAATGGAGTTTCAATAATTCAGTGATTTTCTTTTAAATTGCAGTGTTTTGTATATTTTAATCTCCTGTTTTATTAGGTTGGCCTTTGATTTCATTTCCAGGGAGCTCTTGTGTTAGAATCCTGGTATTAATTTTTCCATTGGTTTGACATTTTAGGTTTTTAGTGTTCACGAGAAGCCTCAACTGGGAACAATTTGGTTTCATATTAGTAAAATAAATGGATCGAAAGGCATTCAACAAACAATCACCAAAAAATAAAATCAAATCACCTTATACTGGTCTGATTTTATTATGGATCTATTGCTCTCCCCCTGGAGTTACCTTTGAGATCACTGTCTTTACTCCTAAACATATTCATTGAATAGAGACATACAGTTCAGGATCAGCACAAAGACTGGCAGGAAAACGCTGCTTCACTTTCTCCATCTGCACTGGCATGGTGAGTGGGGAGCATTTTTAGGACATGTTTAGCTCTTGTAGATCAGTTCAGCTGCCTTAATATCAACTGTGTTACACTGATTTTCATCAGATAAGAGTCAGACCCTTGGTTTTCCTTTAATTTCCTAACTATTTCAGTAATGTGCAAGTTATGCTAGAATACTAAAGTAGCACAGCTTCTTTTCTAACTCTGTGCAGCAAGCAGAGGTCACTAGGTAAGCTTTTTCTTCTTTGCTCTCTGAATTTTAATTGTGGTTATTTCACAGCCTGGCTCTAATTTCCAACACTAATTTATGATGAAATCTCTGTGTTTTGCTTAGCTCCTGGCTTTATGCTTCTTGCTTTCTCTGGATATTGTTAGCTGACTCCCTGCTGAGAAATTCCACATAATTACAAAAAAAAAAAAATTCACAACGCCCTTCCCCAAAGATTTTCCAGGTAGAGTCAGCTAGAATCAGATTTCTGCCCCACAACTCAACACTGTTTGCTCTTTTTGCACCATCTCTGTTTAACACGGTCAATAAACCAAACGCACAGACCTTCAAGAGCATATAAAATTTGTAATAATCTAGGACCTAATTATGAAAAGAGCCAAGCCTATCACCAGAACAACTGCGCTGGAAGATTCACCAAAGGGAACGGGATATACGATGGTGGCATCTAGACAAAGGGCCGTAAGCCATTAAATAAGGTTAACAGTCAAGCCAGTGACTGCATGAGGGACCCAGACATTTCCTCATAATTCTTCCACAGAACCTTTCCAGTGCTTTAGTTCATTTGCTAACATGGAGGCTGGAGTTAAACACTTTCCCCTACTCAGCTCACCATGGATTCTAGAAGCAGCCACAACGCAGGCAGCGGGGCCCTTTCTGCAACTGGGAACTGTTTGCTGCAAGAAAGAATGTCACAAGCTGGCTCTAAATCAAGGACATTTTAAATGTCAGCCCTGCAAACTCCGCTTAATACAACAAGTGCAAGCCCAGACATCAGTGAAATATGTTACAACAGAAACCAGATGGGAACAGCAGTGACAATGGCTAACCAGGGATGAGATATCCCCTGCTCTTCACCAGTCACTGCAGCATGACAGGGCTGCAAGACAACTGGGAATGCACACAGCCATCTCATCCTCACTGCCGTGGTCTCTATCATTCCTTCCCGGTTTTAAGTTAAACGGATCATCGCAGAAGCCCCAGGCTATCAATCCCTAGTTCTCTCAGCCGATGGAAATACCCCTGCAAGCAAGGTCTAAGCAGGCCCAGTCTGGTTTGCAAGATCCTGCCTCCCACTCTAGCCTGGCACCACCGTTGTGCTGTGTTTGATTTATGGTTAATACTCCTGACAACACCACGAGCCTTTCACACTCAAACCACATTACTCAATTCCACCTCCTGTTGCCAACAACAAGCGCTGAAGTATCGGTTCCCAGTGTTTTGATGCTGAAGAATAGTTAAGATTATCACCAGTTATGCAGACAGCATATTTGACAGCCTCGCAATGATGTTTTCAGCTGTCAGTTATTGCAGCTACAGTGTGGAAACTACAAAAGGGGCATACACTGAATATGCACTACAAAGACATCTACTTTGGGAGAGGCAGGCTTCTGGATAAATACATTTTATGACATAATTGTGGTAACTCAAAGTCATCTTCTTTATCTCCTGGCAGAGAGGCAGTTTTCCGCACGCAAATTAATTATAGTAAGTTTGACTCACATCAATGCTAAAAAAAAGGGAGGGCATGAACATTTTCAGCGCTAATTCTGTGCTGCACCCAACTCTCACATAACAAACGTCTATAAGACTACATCTTACCTCCGTAGAAAGCAGTTGTAAGTGAATAGCAATATTTGGCCAAATTAAAAACAACCACCCAAACATTTCCCCTTTAAAAGATTTGCCAGTGTAAGAGAAATAGAAGTTATAGAAGCCAGTATTTCAATTTATATGGAGACTGTTTACAGAAGGAGTATGATCAGCTTTTCTCTGGAAACGAGGCTCATTTGCAGTTTCTCAAACTAGGCAACCCACATCGCTAATCTCTTGCAAATTATAGCTTAAGCCAATTATGGCTGGGGGGAGGGACTGAAGTTGTACACGGTTTTACTCTGATTATTTTAATGAAAGGGCAATGCAGAAAAAGACACACATCATTCTGATTAATGAAATCTTCGGAAATAGTATCATAGTTTCTTTGAATCCTACCTTTAGATGATGAAATCTAGTTTACAGATATCATAAATAAATAACCTAGAACCCTATTCCTAGTCACTGTTTTAACACACGCTCGTACGCTTCTATTTGACTGAACTGTCAAAGGTACCTGACTATTACTTTCATGTAATTTTTTCTATTGTTCCAATAAAACTCAGAATAAACATGCAAATTCAAAGTGGAGAACCAACAGAGCCAATGGTGGCATCTCTGATCTCACTGATGACATAAGGATATATAGTCACTTACCTTCAGTACTGAAGAAGCTTGGACCATTTCAGCACTGATAGTAGATGCTGCCTCTGTCAGTATCCTGCAACACAGAGGAGATACCCTGAATTAAGTGTCATCAAACACTGGCACAAGGGCCCAGAGAGGTTATGGGATCTTCATGCTTGGAAAAACTCAAAAGTCATCTGGACAGGATCCAAGCAACTTACCTTTATAGGACCTGCTTTGAGCACAGGGTTGGACCAGAGACCATTTCCAAGCTACATGACGCCCAGATTTGAGGAAAGCTTTAAACTCGTAAGTAGTCTCCCTGCTGCCACTTCCATAAATGCTGGAGAATCAACAGCAGCAAAAATCACCCCATCCCACAGTGAACAGTCCAAGACAGGTAGATAAACAGTCTGTGCATTACTCTTCCTGACACATGCTTTCACTCATGAAGAAGTGCTCTGATTTGCTTCAAATACTCAGGAACAGGTTTTAGAGAAAAGACCCACAACAAGCATTATCTCAGTTGTGCTATTTGCTCAACACACAGTGGATTATAGAACAGGACGCTTACGAGAGGAGGTGGTGAGTTTCCCATTCCTAGTTTCATCCAAAATTAATAGAGAAAGCACGCGTATCCTTTGTTTGGAAATAGTTGTATGCTAAACAGAACCAAAACATTTCTTAGCAGCTGCGGTAGGGGGTTTTGGAAGCAAGAGCGAACAGTCAAACCACTGTTTCAGGAAACATTTCACTTGTCCTTTTAAGAGATTTTTTAAATGTGGTAATCAGAAAAAAGCCTACTAGATTTATCACATGAGAAAAAAAGGTAACCTGGAGCACAGTGGCTGAGTAACAAACAAACACTTCGGATTCTCCATGTTTTCCTAATGGCTCTGCTGCCCACAGCATTTTGACAAGCAGACTCTGTGGCTTCATCAACAGCCTGCAGAGTTGGAGAACTGCACAGTGGGGATTCATCTCTTAAAAAACAAAAAAAGAAAAAATAGCCAGTAACAGGGAGAGTGTTCCCATTGATATTGAAAGCACCACAACACTAAGAGCAAACATGCGAATAGCACATGTGGACAGGTGTGAAGCTATGCATGCCCACAAAGCCGAAAACCAGTGCAGTCCTCTGTTGAGCAACTTGTATTCAAGATTTATTGATTCTATCTTCTGCTAAACAAGAAAAAAGTCAAGCAAATCAAAGCAGAAGCTCAACGGAGCAGAACAACATGAAACTTGTGTGAGATGAACAGCTCTGTGCCCATTGCTGGAGGCAACCTGCTGCTGAAGGATAACATGCCAATGCTAATCAGATGATCGGTTTCCCTTCCCATTAGGCATTCTGCTAACTCAACAGATAAGTATTTGCTTTCCTATTGTTTCTCTAGGAATGTCAGTTCAACTTGGGAGACAGCCCTACTTCCCTTCTGAACCACATTTCAATATTCTTGCTATTCCATGGTGTCAAATGCAGTCCTGGAGATGCTGAACCCCTCTTCTCCCCGTGGTCCTGAGCACTAGGCTAGACAGCAGCACTGCATCGCCAGCTTTCTCAAACCATGCCAAATACCTTGACCTTTTAAGAAAAAAATGTGATCTTGCAGAATGTGGGCTGTTGAAAGACCATGTACTGATCCCAGACTGAGTAGAAGACAAAGTTGCAGCAGGGATTGTACAGTATGCTGTGGTCAGAGAGCAGCTATAATTACTTCTTTGAGGGGCTGGGAACCCTCCCTGTGCTTGAGAGCCCAGAAAGCCTACAAACAGCTTTTGCTGGTCACACACTTGCATGCACTTTTGTTTTATCGAGCACTAATCAATTAAAAAATCCCCAACAAACCAGACCACAACAAACTGTGAAGAAGAAAAACCGTAGGCTCTATCAGTGTCAAGGTTTAGACCCAGCGGGGAGGGGCGGCGAGCACCACATGGCCACTTGCTCATCCCTGTCTCCCATCCCTGTGGGATAAGAACACGAATCGGGAGAAAAAGGCAAAATCCTGTGGGTTGAGACAATGAGAATTGAAGAGAACGACACAAGAGGACAAGAAACAACAGTAATAACAATAATAGTAAAGAAACTATATATAAAGCAAGTGATATAAAGTGGACTGACTAACTAGACCTGCACGGACAGCCTGCACCAAAGACCCTTGTGCCCTGCCTGTCCTACCTTCTGCCCTTATATAATGGGCATGATGGCAGTAAATCACCCAATGGCTGGTTTGGTTGTCTATTTTGTGGCTGTGGTCCTCTCACAGCTCCTGGTGAAAATCACCCCTCTCCGAGCTGAACCCAGGACAATCAACCTCAAGGCTGTGGGTTTCCCAACTCATCTTATTCAAAGGTAAATACAACCCAACTTTCTGGTAAAGAAAAGAGAGAAATGCTGCTTTGGGACACCTTACAGGACCACAGAGTGGGGAGATACACAGCAGATTTTACCTATACTCCTTCTTGCCTGCTGAGTGGCTGGGCTAGCTCACAGGGCCTGATTCAAAGCTCTTGGAAGTCTGTGGTTTCCATTAGGATTTGAAAGCATCCCAGTGGCTGATATGTAAAAGAATGGTCAAGTGAGAGGAACGATATACACGGAAAAAACCCCACCCCCTGCATACTAAGTAGGATTGATTCATTCTGCTGTGTGTACTCGATCATCTGTTAACAAGAAATATAAATGTGTGCACTTGTGTGTATATATATTCTCCGTTGAATAAAATATATTCCAGAATGAGAGATGTTATTCAGCTGCTGAGTCAGACACGCCACTCACCAACTCTGATATATCGAATACAAGCTCAGACACATTGCCTGCTAAATGAGACAGATTAGCTATTACACTAAACACATCAACCCTTAAACTGACTGTACTCACAACTGGGTCAGATATGCTGCATGCTCAAAGTTACCACCCACCACACCTACACAGGGTGTGTTTCCCACCACAATCTATAATCAGGTAAGCTTGATATAATGTCCCTGCCTGGAACCAAACTCATTGCTGTGAGACAGTCATTAACGGAAAATAGATCACCGTTGAAAATTTGGCTTTCTGAGGACGCACTAAGAGTATGACTGGGTGAAGTCACTGTCAGAAAATGTCGGTCTGCAGTAGCTGCACAGGAATAGTCATTTTTTCGCCACAGCTGATTATGACTCTCCAAACCCAGGAGACACCAGCCAAACTGTTCAATTAACTGAAACCAGGGATTCAACACCATCAGAACAGAAGCGTTCTTTCTAGCCTGAGAGTCTTTTGATGTTCAGTCATTGAATCATCACCTTTCAGAGACATTTCTGGAAAACTGAGCAAGAAAACAAACTCAAAGACTCCCGAGACAAGCAGAGCTCAGATACCAGGTCACTGCTGGTATCTATACTACAGGATAGGGTAGTTATTTATCCAGGTATTTAAATATATTACTTCCTTAAAGCTTAGCATCAGACTTCAGATGGTAGTGCGTGTCTTTAAGGAACACAAACTTATCCACTGCATGAGATGACCCGGAGTTCAATTATTGCTGATATTAGCTTTTTATAAATGAGTTAAGGGGGACTATAGGATATTAGTCTCTGCTTGCTTTCACACCCGTTTCGTACATTGTCAATGCAAATACACTTTGGGAAGCAAGCTAAGCAGAGAGACTGGGGATGACTAGGCTACGTCAGCACTTAGGTTTATCAGTCCTGCACAATGACAGCCATTCACCTCTTTTCCATGCTCACCTAATATAGACCAGGTAATAAAAAATGTTTTCTTTTCTTTCCAAGCCACTAGCTCCATTAGCAATTTCTGCCCTGCAAACAGGAAACAAGGGACCTCACACTTCCTTACACATTGCTCTTAACCAGCTCAAGCCACCCAAGAATCTGAGCTCTTCACAGCTGTGCCACATACATGCACGTACCTGCCAAGCGATGTCCACCTGGTCCCTGCCAGCTCCTGGGCACGCTCCTCATCTCATGGCACCAGAAACTGAACCTCCAGGACAAAAAAAAGTGCTGAATTACAGATCAGACCTGTATGAAAGAGGATAGGACAAGAACAGATCAGATGGGGGGTAACCATGGGGCTGCATACAGGTATTAGCTGTCTTTTCCAAGTTGTCATTTTCACAAATATGGCCAGAAGAAAGAAAGGGCCTGCCCACTGCAATGAAAAAGAATGGAAGTAGCACAACCTGAATGGAGGAATATACTGACCTTCAGACAGCCCTTCCCTCCATGAGGTTGTCCTATTAAAATACTTTCCTCTCATCTGAAGGCTTGATAGCAACTGACCCTGCTAAGCTTATATATTCTTCAACCCCTCAAATATCTTATACTGCTTCACCTGAAGGTTCAAACATCCACCTAGAACTCCTTCTAAACTTAGTCCACCAAACTCTCTCACATTACACTCAAACATTCTTGTATACTGTGAGTGCTGTTCTGTCAGCAGCAGAAGATAGGTTTGTCATTTCTCTTCTCTCTGAATAGGAAGGAACAAAGTTGTTACACCTGCAAATTCATTCATAGTTCCCAATATAATTAGGACACCGTTTCGCTTGCGCAGCATGGATCTGAGCTACATCTACCATGCACTAATGTAATACTGATCATACTGGAAACTATCAGGGGTCTCAGCTGAAAGAGATGCTTGAAGAGGAATGGTAAGTTCATTCATTTTCAGGAAGCCCTAACATTCTGTGAACCTGTGGAAATACTCAAATATGTACTTTGCAAGGAGACTGCAGCCCTTGCTCAGAGTCAGCACAAGGGATAGGGTTGTTCAAGGTAAAGGCTGCATCAATGCTGATGGACCAATTTCCCCGTCAACATTGGCTTCTGGAGGCAACCTACTCCAATCATCCCACCTGATCACAGTGAAGCTGATCGCATGTCGCACACAACACAACCTGAGCTAGGTCCCGTTAACTGCATCTTGCCAGTTAGTAATGAACTAGGATAAAAAACTGAAGTGCAAATAAAAAGGTGCAAAGGGCCAAATCTAGAAACTAACTATACCCAGCTGCTCCCACAGGAAAGCACAGAGAGCACAGAGAGGTTGAGCCCTTCAGTGCCTCTGTGTATACAGTTGCTTAACAGGAGCATAGCTCCATGGAAAATCTAATTCATGGTCTATGGTTTAATTTCATCAATTCATTTCCTTTCAGTAAGTAATTTCTCTTCTGTTATTTTAACTTAATCTTTGGGGTTTACTCTTTTAACTTAAATTTTAATTTTTACTCCATAGAAGCAGACCGGTAAGTCAACTGTTAAGCACACGGGGGTTCTACTAGAGGAGTTGACAGCTGAGGTTTCTCTAAAACACAGAATTCTGAACTGAGACACAGGTGAAGGAAGAGCGAGAAAGAGATGACGACAGCATGCTTTTGTCACGAGGCCAAACACAAACAGTACTTGCAACTACTGAAAAACCCCAAACAAACAAAAACCCAAACAAACAAAAAACCCAAGCAAACAAACAAGAAGTCCCAAAACAAATAAAAAAGCCCCCACCAACTGCACTTGGTTTTCCACACACACACGCGCACTATTAGCAGCACATTTTAAAACCTACAGTCTGGCTTCTTTGCAGCATCTCTTCCTCTCCAGAACGGTGGCGCAGTGCAGAGCACTCGTGCTGCTCCAGCAGCCTAACTCTTAAATGGCAATCTCTTCTCAGCAATATGGCTGCACAATCTGGAATTATGGAGACTGGCGTCTGTTAAACCATTTATTAGCCAACCCTGAGAAGACCACCAAGTAAAGCTGCCCAACAGACTATTATGAGATCTTGCTTTCAACAGCTTATAGATTTGCCAGTGTTTTATCACTTGAACTGAATTATGCTGCATCAGGTGTTTTCCTCAAAGAAATCACTACTAAAAAAGTCCATAGGAAGAGGGAAATCCAGGTGATCTTGACCACACTGAAACTTCTGTTCTCAGTACGGGTTTTTGTCTTTCTTTGGAACTTCTGCTGCCTAATACACAAAAGCTTTCCTGAGAAAGTGCCTCCTTCCTATGAGTTCTCTAGTATGTGATAACAGGTAGATCCAGATAGAAATCTTTGCTATAGATAACCAGGTAAAGAAGAAATATTCTTAATAATATTGATGTAACTAAGTCTCTTCAAAACCTCTGTTATCTGCATCAGCTCTGAGTGAAATTTGTCAATAGACACAAAAGTTACTGGAGAATGGTTGGAGAGGGTATAAAAGGGTCAGGCAGACAATTATTTCAGTAGTTTATGTTCTTAAGCAAACAAAAATGAGGCTTAGAAAGTCTCTGTTTTCTTTACTTAGTTTAGCTCTTCACGTGCTTGAAGCTGGGACTTTCCACTTAGCGCAGAAAAGATTTCAGTGACAGAAATGCGCTATGTGTCTAGTAGAGAAATCCACCAGAATTTCAGCAAGGTGGTAAGAGTCAACAGCTGAAATGAGACCGCAGAATTTATGAAGAAAACTAGGCAGAGACTAAATAAGATGCTCTGACAAGATGGGAGAGCAGAGTGAGACAGGGCTAGCTGGGCAGAGGTCATTGGCATCTAGAAATGAGGGGTCTAATATGAAGTCAAAGTCGGACAATCTTTGAGACAGAAAAGAACTATTTTAAATGTCACGCCTGGTGTTGCAGTTCTTCACACCAGCTAAGAACTTGTCCCATGGCTTTTGCTTCAGGGCAGCACACATACAGTATTAATGACATGGCTTAGCTTTCTAAACCTGATGATTCTGTGAAGAATAAGATGGTATCAAAAGCTCTGTCTATGAGCTTCATGAAAACCCAGTCACAAGGAAAAGTCCCCTCCTTCAGTCCAATTTTTAGTAGAGAATAAAGCGCAGCTATTTCGCACTGTGATTTGTTGTGTCACACAGGGCGATTGCTACCCATGCAGAAAACACCACAGTAGGTTGTATTTTAGATTGAAGTCTGAAGATATTTGTTTCAGAGCACAAAGTCTTCCCTTACTGTAATGGCTTACTTCTTGTTACAGTAGATTTGTAAGTGTGTCTCACTGTGTTCAGCACAATAAACAACATCTGTAGCTATTCACATGGCAATCTGTGGAGACAAATGGTTTTGATAGTCAGGATTAAAAGTGGGCAATAACGGATTTTATGGTGAGCTGGTAATTGGAAAAAAAGCTTTGGGAACAACCTTTACTCAAAGTTCAGCATAGTGGAGTA